>JAQGAK010001190.1:0-38292 GCA_034696945.1 Lipothrix lubbocki
CATATTATCCTTGATTCGTAGTTTCACATTCATCCGCTGCTGATTCAGACAACCTTATTCTATTATACTATCCTTGGTTTACCCTTGTAAAGTAATTAAAGAATTTAATTACTATTTTCCAATCTATATGCATATTGGAGCGTATGACTATATTATGACACCCTAAAATGATATCCATATTACAGTTGTGTATCAACTCTCCGGATTTGTTCTTTTGAACGTACCAGTTTTTTTTAAAATTGGCTACATAATTGACTTAAATTATAGCTTGAGCCTCGTTGCATTTTCTTTTATTTTAGTTGCAATCGGCCATCAGTCATTCGGAGCACAAGCCACCAACACCTTCATCCGTCTCGGCTTTATCTTTGCCCCAAGTTGCGGTCGACTCCGTACGTACAGTAAAACTAATTATGAATAACTTGAAACAAATGTCTCGGCTCTTGTAAATATTCTACTATGTAGCGTTTTCATTTGTAAAATATTGCCCGTAAGCAGTACTTGTTACCTCACCACCACCTTGGCTTCAGAGCACCTCACCTTTGTTTGACTTTAGAATGTATCACTTCACGGATTTCAGATTAAAGTACTTAACTTACTATTAACATGGAGTAAGAGTAGGTAGTAATGTAGGCAGCTCTATTTAAGGTTATTTTTTATTGAGAAATGTTTTTACTCTGTAGTCTCTTTTTAATTCTCAAAACAGATAAAGGCACGTTTATAGAATGACCGAAACTTTAGCATACCTTATATTCTCGGCATTTATATTTTCCCTTGTTGAAGTTTTCTTTATGAATTTAATATGTTGCTCGTAATCCTGATTTTCACGAAAGCAGTTCGGGATTATCAAGCTAACTCTACCATCTGTATTGAGCTGCAAATGGTTTCCTTATTTTTGGGAGTTTATCTTTTCATACTTTAGTTTATAAACTGTGGAAGATACCACCTTTCTCAATACATAGTAACGTTTAGCTATTAATTTCTTTAAAGCATTGTAGCTGCAGAAGTGTTTAGCCGAATCGAAGAAACTAATAACCACATCAGTAAATACTTCTAGGTACTTTGGTAACAAAAATAATTACAAGTTAAAAATAAAAGGCAACATTTACTGTAAGAATAATATCCGTTGGGTTATACAGTCACGTTATTAAAATTTACAATGTATTTGTTTATTGTACTTTGGTTCGTGTTGTGCCAGGTGAAACACTAGTGATGTGTTCTGACTTGCCAGTTTGATTTAAGCCTTACAGGTGCAATCTATACGTAAGTATGTATGCATTTTGTGTAGGACTTTGCGCTAATGAGATACGTATGTTTCAGGATGGAGAACAAGAAGAGATTCTTGCAACCGGTATTGGCGAGGAGGATGAGGAAGAAGAGGATGAAGAGCTTGCAGTTGAAACTCGTAATGCCGATTTGGACTTGGAAGACTTGGAAATGTTGATCGACACGCGTTACGAAGGAGATATTTTGCCCACTGTGGAAGCCGCTATTATGGCTAAATGGAGCAAAATAATGGGAGCAGACTGTGACATTGTCGTCTCTCAATTGAGTAAATCTAAGGAAGGAGGTGGACTTGGTATCAGTCTCGAGGGAACGGTGGACGTGGAAGATGGACGCGAAGTACGACCACATCATTACATACGATCTATACTTGGTGATGGAGCTGTCGGAAGAGCTGGAATGCTACTCAGTGGGGATGAACTTTTGGAGGTACGATCCGTTAAAAATCATATTTGTCATGTGCTGTGCATGTTGCTGTTTAAGTAACATTGTGGCTTTAACTTTGCAGGAAAAAATTTCAATATTCGCCTCTGTTCTCGTGAACATATCTTATTATCTTTACTTAATATAGATTCGTTGTTTTTGTTCTATACAATGTTTCAGGCTTAAGATTTTTATAGCAGGAGGGAAAAATACTTGTGGTATTCCCACTTTGGGAGAAAAGCGTAGATATTTGAGTGGGGATCGTGTTGCTGGGGAATTGTTATGGTAATGTGAGAAAATGGCTATGATTTACGTGCGTGATCTTTTAGGTAAACGGTCGTCGCCTCCTGGGCTTGAACCATGTCGAAGTAGTTGGGATCCTAAAGGAACTTCCTGTTCATGTACGGATCGTGTGTGCGCGGCGTCCAGGGCAGCCTCCGCCCTCGCGTCCCATCGACACATCACAAGATCGAAATGCCTTTGCTGCCCGAGTAAGATCCAATTATGGATATTTCCATTTATGTTTGTTTTATTACTACTATAGCAGAACGACTATTGACTTTTCCATGAACTTCACTTTAGCCTCTTCAGCTATGGTTTTGGGTTTACGGAATGTATATGTGAGCTTTTTTCGGGGATTGAGCAGAGTACAAATATATAGGCAATAAACAGCTTGGAGGAAGAATGTTGTGTTGGGATTTCTCAAGATGTTGTTGTGGCCTCCATGTAGTATGTATAAACTCCTGTATGTAAAAAATATTTATACTTATGTGTACTAGAGTATAGTCCTAAACGAATCAAATTTATATGGTAGAATGCATACTACTCCTTTTCTACTCTAATTCTTCTCGCTAGTACGAAATTGTTTGTTGTGTATTAGGAATGTTTTCGGATGGAGGGAGGAATGAAAATGTCAATAGAGAGAAATATCGAATGTTTCAAGTTGTTACTATTGCATCCTTCGTGCTTCTTCTTTTTGTAGAACATCCTTGGAGGCAGTCTGCAAAATTTGTTCCAAGGAACGGATCGACTAGTGAAAGCCAAGTCAGATGGGTCTTTGGCGTCGACAGGAACGACGGCAGCAACTGAAACAAGTCTTTCGAAATTAAAATCTCGGTCTCTGGAACCTCTGAATGGATTGGCTATGTGGAGCTCTGATCCTCATATCATAGAGTTACCAAAGGGTGACCGAGGGCTTGGTTTCTCCATTTTGGACTATCAAGATCCTTTAAATCCAAGTGAAACTGTAATCGTGATTCGAAGTTTAGTGCCAGGTGGTGTGGCTCAGCAAGATGGGCGACTTATTCCCGGTGATCGACTGCTGGCAGTAAATGACATTAATCTTGAAAATGCTTCTTTGGATCAAGCTGTACAAGCTTTGAAAGGAGCTCCAAAAGGTGTTGTCAGAATTGCTGTGGCTAAACCACTTCCACTTCCCGATACCACCACTCTGTCTTCGTTCCATAGCGACGAGGTAATTTATTATAGATAGTTCACAATATTTTATATGCATATGTAGCTGCTCTCAATGAATTTAGTTATTCTTTATACTTTTCTCACTTCACTTTTTAATTATTTCACTATGAACTGCTTTGTTGTGTATGTAGGATGCACTGCCTCCTCCACCTTTACCTTCGAGCCCTCCTCCAGATATTGTTGAAGGCTTGGGAGATGATCGATTTATAAGTGAACTACTTAGCAGGGATCCATCACAAGGCCTGAATCAAGTAAAGATAATTCATATTTTTGGCCTGCCATCTTCTTCTCAAGGAGATGATGAAACTTGAATTGATCGTCTAAAAAATATTATAAAATTTGTTTTGCATGAAGTTATGCAAATTGATTGTATTGCAATTTCACGTCACTAAAGTTCTAAATTTAAGTATATGTGAAATGTGTAATTTTATTGCTGCCTCTACTATATGTATATACATATATAACTGTTGTACGAATGTCAATAGTGAATACACTGGGCCTGGGTATAGTTGTAGCTATATAGCTTTTAGTAACTGCTAGTGATTACAAATGACCGTTGTAATTCTGATTAGTCGCTTCGGGAACTGTTGTAGTTTGGATCTTGTATTAGATGAACAATGTTGTTGTTAATCAACTTACTGTTATTGCTTCTTTAAGCTATACGGGTTCCTAATGTATCTTTTGTCTCTCGCTGTTTCATATTTTTTGTTATAAGGATTTAGATTTTCGTTTGGCTGTATGGTTGCTATTTTGTAACTAGTCATGGAACCAAGTATACACATTTTTGTTATATTTATGGTTTTTATTTGTAGTACGTCTCCAAAGAGTAATATCTATATTGCTAGAATAATATCTGTTGTAGCTTATAATTTATTATTATGGTTCAGAAAGATGTTGAAGTACGAGTCTCTTGATTATGTTTAGTTATTATTTGTTGTATTTTTATGGTTTATTCTCTCTGTGCCAGTTTGAGATTTTTGTTCTCCTCTCTTCTTATAAATATGTATACTAAATGAAACAATGCAATTTAGCATTACAGCTTTAAAAAAATTTCGGTGCCATTTATTTAGTTGTAAATACGTTACAGTCTAAAATGTTACTGTTTGCGTCCGAAGTTTCCTGTTGAAGTGTACATACAATTGCACGATCAATTGGCTTCTAACGCAAAAATGATGTGAATAAATCAAGATTTTAAAACTGAAATCTTTATTTTGCTGATTTGCTGCTGCATGACTTATCTATGTACCTATAAGTAAGTATATTATATCTGTGTTGGAGTATAATGAAAATTATGTTGTACTGCTATTGTATTTGATGTTCGCATGTGGCTATGGGGATTTTTCTTTTTTCAGGTCTTGACTATTATGCATGTATGTCATTTATCTTTTGAAAGGTAAAATTGTTAATACTCTAATACTGTAACAACCATTAGCGACTGTCCGTTTATGCATGTCATCGCTGTCATAGTTTTGTGATTACGACTTGATAATCTGTCTTCTGCATGTTCTAACTTATTTCAATTGAGAGATACGGGTGTGTCTTGTCAATGCTTTATGAATGTACATATGTAATAACTATCGCTTTTTATAGCCTGTATATGGTAAGTGTGATGGTTGTATGTTTTAGATTATGATGCTGAATGAAGTATTAGAAATATTGTTGCTCTAACGTCATAATAACAACTATGTAATAATAATAATCGTTGTAACGGTTGTTGTGCAGCTCGTACTAATACTTTAATTTTTACCATTAACAACAGACAATGCTTTCAAAATGTCGTTTCTGCAATGTTTATGTGTTACCTTGCATTTGGAATTATTCGTGTCGTGATCTGTAAGATTTCGTGGAGTAAGGCAATGAAAATATTAGTATTTTGGAAAGCGTGCTGGATACTATTTGATGTTCGTTCCTAAAGGTGAGTCCGTTGGTTATCCCTGTGTCCGCGGAGCGTTTGATTCCTTCCTACCGATCCGAAACGGAGACCATAGTGACAACCGGAGCAGCTTCTGTCCTAAGCACAATTCTACCTCTTCCGCCAGCTCTGGAGAGAACTGTTAAAATTAAGAAGGAAGATGATCAGCTCGGTATGACCGTGGATGTCATTGATGGCGGAATAAATGGTGGGATTGTCACAGCTCTGGCCAAGAGCTCTCCCATTGCACAAGATGGCCGAATCCGTGTTGGTGATTATATTCTTTCCATCAATAGCGATTCGTTGCGAAACTTATCGAACGCACAAGTCAAGCAAGTCCTTCGACAAGCCCAGTTTTCGACAGACTTGAGGTAAGATGAAGCCCTATTGATGACGATTTGCATTTATTCGTTGCCAATCCGATTTTCTCAATCTAGCCATTTTTGTGTAATTACATTGGTGAGGATAATTGTACTTTCAAATGAAGACCCGCTCAGGTGTTTGCTAAATTAGTGTGAAAATCAAGGTTGTGTACACTTCAGGTTTGAGATTAATATTATAATTACTTGAAGTATCATATACTAACAAAAGTAATAAACGTCATAGTAAGTTTATTCAAGCCCATTTTTAAGTTAGAATGCATTTAACTAAAAAGCAAATAAGTATCAAAACCTGGGGTTATACTCCGCCATTTTTTACTATACAACTCAACGAATGCAGTCTCACTTCGTAGTTAATAGCCAATTATATTTAGTTCTGGTAAAATTTCACACACAGGCCCTTGGACACATTGATCTGCATAAATAAACTACTATTCATTTATGTATACGTACTGACAAGTTTTAAAGCATATCCATTGTTTTGCTTGCTAGGTCTATGCAATCACAGACATCATTATTAATAGGGTACCCTTTTGTTCTCAAGTATTGTTACAATTACAATACAAAACCTAATACCATTGTATACAGAGGAACGAGAATTGCCTTCAGAGACTAATCATTACAAACATGTATATTATTATACAACTACATATTCGGACAGCTTATTATGAGGTCTTCATTTGTTCAGCTGAGTCTTGTAGTAGTAGCACCCAAAAGCTTTTTATGTGCTCAACTGTGCGTAATTAGGGATGTATTGGGTCACATGTGTATGTACGGAAGGGTTTATAGGCGCCAAGAGTCATGTATTATATCATTTAATTAGTTTTGGACATGTAGGAATGCTATTGTGTTAATACGAAAAATGGATGCAGACGTATACATAAGGTCTCATTCAGCAAGGAAGCGAATACCCGGGTAATTACTTTTATGTCTGCTGAAAGGATACAATCTTCTAAACGTTAATGTATGTTAATCTAGTAAGAGAAATATAATGTCATGTTCACATGGTAGAGTATATGGTATGTTCCATCCTTTCCTTACTACGTACGGCTAGACTTTATCAGGACATGGCCATATATGTATTTAAATACATATGCAACTATAGTAGTAATACTTCTGGTTGGCCATATATGAAATATTAGAATCGGGAAGAATCCTTCTAAAGTATACCTGGTCGCTATTGTAGTTCTACTCCCATTTCAAAGGTTTCTGGGTTTATTTTGTACGTTGGGTCGTTTCCTTTGTCCTCGTCATGCTACATGTTCTATGGTCATGGCTTAAAGTCCTGTCCTTCATTTAATGACTTCTGCACTCGACTCAAGCAACTTCAGTTCAGAGTAAGTAGTCGCAATGGTTTTGCAATTATGTAGATGCGAGCGAAATATTTGAAGCATAAATATTGCTGAAGTAAAAAAGTATAAAGCAATAGTGCGAACGAGCTCACCAATTATTTGGTGGAAATACGGAGCTGGTTTTTAAAAGTGTAACATTTTAACTAAAGAAAGAAATTTGTCAATGCGAAAAATGTATGTATATATAGTACACATGAATGGTCCAATCTTCATTCGCCGTTTTACTCCGAAAGGCAAATGCTAAGGAAATGTCGCTGATTTCATGTTTGGCACTCGTTTTAGGATCTTGTTCGTCCGTCATTGTCATATTTTAATATTGTTTCATTTTGGTTCCGTAGTTTTCTACCAACATATCCTATACTTATAATAAAGGAAAGTAATGACATCCCGGTAATCAAAGGGGCATAATGGGAAAGGCCAAAATTGTTGACTAACAAACAAATACAGATAGTACATGTACATACGTAGTTATGTGTGTATGAATAAGTATGCTGTCGCCTGAGCTGGGGAAATGTAAACTACAGGCAAATGATCATTATGATATTTGTTGCTTAATTACTTACATTGCCAAAGCTGTTCAATCTAATTGTTAAATGGACTTGTAGTCAAAAGACGAAAATAATTATTGATCATTTTTTTAAAAATGGTATGCTATGTATATTATAAGCACTTGATATATTTTTGCATTTTCCTCAAGCCTGAGGCATACATATACAGAATATGATGCAGGGAAAACTATTAGCGTGTAGTAATGTTTAGCGTAGTTTGGACTAACGAGGTAATTTAAAGATTAGCAAACGAAATTATCTTTATTGATATTACCTATGTATAATTAAGGAGATATTGGATTGAGCAATTGACAGAACTGTTTCGCGCAGACAACTTAATAACTTACTGTTGTCTTGATTTCCTATAGTATATCTTACATTCCTTCGGGTGATGCCGAAGTTCATAAGGAAGCGTGTCTAATTCAACTGTCTGCAACTACCGATACCGTTGAAGAGTACGAAGAAAGGTATTTTTCATTATTCCTTTTATTTTCTTTTACACTGTGTTGAATCTGATTTACTCCAAAGAATAGACTTCTTTGTAGTTTCGCCAGTATTACGTATTTACTTGCTCCCCTGGGATTGTGTGCAGTCTCAAGTGAGGATAAATGAAAGGGAGGAAAAGCCTCATACACGTCTATAAAACATTTAAAGAGGGGAATTTCTGGGGTGTTTGAAAAATGACTGGGATAAGAATTGAGACAGGGGGTGTACTAGTGTGATTAAGCGCTGGGTTTTGTTTCAGATCGGATCGCGTGAGTACCCGAACTCCAGCTGACGGAGAAGAGTCTACGGAGGAGCCCGTCGGTGCAGCTACAACGGCTACTTCCTCACCTTCGTCCTCCTCCTCTGCTGGTCCAATCAGTGGACGTTCCCAAGTTGTTGGTCCAAACATTAGTAGTGGGAAACGGGACCAAAGCCTAGGAGGTTCTCCTCCATCGAATATATCTTCACCCAAGTCCGTGCTGAGTGCTAACTTAAGTCCACCGAAACATATTGAGACTAGTACAGTGTACATTAACACTTCAGAACATCACTTGACCCAAGCACCCCAACCTCAGATACAAAAACGTGTGGTAACTCATGTAACCATATTTCCTTCACCTCCTCCGGAAGTGGCTCAAGTTGTCCCAGTTGTGAAACGAAGTACTACAGTGAGTAGTGGTGAAAATATTAGTGGTAGTAGTGCAGGAACTGCTGTTGTTGGACCAGATTCATCCATAGGAACACCCCTGGAATCCGTAACCGGAACAACAGCAGCAAGTGCAGCGGGAGCAGGAATAACATCTCCACAATCAGTATCCAATAAATCTTCAGCTGTCACGCGTTCCACCAGTGGAGACGGCAGTTTAAGTGAAGAAAATACTAATAATATTGGAACAGTCGTGGTGAGTACAACCCAGAGAAAAATAACAGAGGCCAACTTTTTGGATGAACAACAATCCGAGTCGTCGTCTGTCGTAGTTGCGGCTTCGACTACTACCACTACTCGTGTAGTCAGTACTTTGAGAATCGATCCAGAGCAGAAAGTAGGGGAAACCCTAGCAGGTAGTACAACTACGACTCCAGTTCAGCCAGCAACTACCGACGATATCAATATGGTCGGAGTTACTAACACTGAACGGGAATACCATGCTCCTGTGTCCGCAAAATCATCCCAAGGTATGAGTAGTTCGGAAGATTCTGCACTTCTGTTGGCAAAGCACTGGGGACCTGAGAGACTCGTGGAAGTGCTCAAGGAGCCTGCCAAAAGTTTGGGAATCAGTATCGTTGGGGGAAAAGTAAGGCCATTCATTTGCTTTTTTGCTTTCTCATTAATACTTTATTATCCGGCTATTCGGCTCGTGTATTTTATTGCAAAGTACGAAAATCCATTACCAAACTTCTAAGGAATATTTATCCCTTCCTTGTAAAAGTTGAGTTCACTGTTAGAATACGCATTGCTTGTGTTTCATTCCATCAACGAATATTTTGGTCCTATTAGGTTGACCTATACAACGCCGGCCCTGATAGTGGATCTGCCATATCGGGAATTTTCATTAAAAACGTCTTGGCTAACAGCCCTGCGGGTCGCACTGGTCAGCTTAAGGTTTGTAAAATAACCGGAAAAAGAGTTTAACCTAATTTACTCGTGCAGCATCCTGATAATTTTATTACTGTGACAGTGGCTTATGTGTTCGTTACTTTGGTAATCATTCTAGACAGGGGACCGAATCTTGGCTGTAGATGACGTTGATCTAAGGTCTGCTAGCCATGAACGGGCGGTGGAAGTAATCCGAGCCGCCGGTAATCCCGTTAGATTTCTGGTCCAGAGTTTAGTTCAGTGGGTAAGTTGAAACCTTTATACAAGCATGTTTGCAACTCTTTTATGCAATCTTCAAAGTTTGTAGGGTTCTTTTTACAAATTTTCATGTATAAGAGGTTAAATGGAATTTCGACGCGAAATGTACAGATATGTATAACAGTAATTATTATTATTTGGAATAAAAACATTGATATGGATAGTTCTACATTTTGCGGAGCATATGCTTTAAAATCTTAGATGTTTAAAAAAGTATTTCTTGTACACATTTTTGCTTTAAATTTATGTAAGTATACATTGCCGAGTCTCACGCTGCTGAGAAGGTTTTATACTTATACCGCAATTTGTCTCCAAGAATCCTATATACATAGTCTTCTTGATTATGCGCTACACTGGTCTCGCTTATTAATGACTTTGCGAGGGAAAGACTAATAAAACAGGGCTTCAGCCTACCATTATTATTGACGTACTTAAACGAAGCATACGCCATATATCTAAGATGTGTAAAGGACTATAGAAACTTTAGAGATATCAGACTTTCTCAGTGCTAACTTATTACAATCTATACTGCTTAACGGTGATGGTTCTCTCTGTCTTCTCGCATTTCATATTCTAGTCTGACGCTTTGGGGGTGAGTATTGATGAGTCGGAGACGTCGAAATCTGAAGAGACAGATACTCATACGACCACACGTTCACAATCCCAATCCCAATCCCGACAGTCTGAAAGGTCGAGTCAGTCCAAATCAGAGACAACGACTACTTCAACTACTGAGACATCCGAAACGACTTCCTCTACTACTCGGACTGTGACAGGTACTGGCTCTTCAACCTGCACTAGTACAGAGAACGGAAAACATTCCGGAAGTAGTCGGAGTGAGACAATGAGTTCCAGTACGACTGAAGGAAATTATCCCAGTCAGCGAAAAAGATCAAGTGTGAATATTGAGAGAGGGAACGAGTCGGATGAAGGAGTGGAGAGCGAGTTCCAACGTGCTATGTCCCCTGACGATGGACTTTTACAAACTGCACCTGCACCCGTTTCACCAGCTCGCACGCCCAGTCCCGAGCTCATACAGGTGCCACAATACTTTATGCTCACCTAAACTTTTTTCTTTTCCTTCTCTTTTTCACTCTTGCTTTCGACTCTGAAATATCTCGTTGTAGGTGTAGGTGACTGAATTATTACTGTCTATGTTTAGTTGCAAAATTTCACAGAACACCAGTCGTACTGTTTATATTTTTATCGTTTCTTCATAGTATCACACTACTGTCTGTTTGATCTCTTATTGCTTCAATGTGTAAGCAATTTATTGTCTCATAAACTGTGAATCTCTTTGTTTTAGTTGGATTTGTGCCTATTCACTGTATTTCTTATAATGTTATGGGCATTAGGTTTTCTGTTTTAACCTGTTTTCCTGCATATGCTACTATTTTCAATAGCTTATTTGTTTCTTCTAAAAGTATAACATTTTGATCTGATTTTTGGATTTTCAATTTAAAGCCTTGGTTTTACTTTGAGCATCTATCTGTATTTACTTCTATGGTTTCGTTCTTGTATTTGATTGGTTTTGTTCCTATCGTATTAAATCACGAGTATCTATCTATATTAAGACATTCTGCTGAGCTGAACATCGATTTACGAATATGTACATTATCTTTTTATACTAACCCGATGTTTTCCGAATTGTACTATATATAGCTAAAAGTAATCCATATAGTACATTTGTGTAGGTGGAATTCGTATCTTAGGTCGTATGTATGTATAAGTGTATACTCTTCTGTGCCGCCGTTTGTTTCTTCATTGCCCTTCTATAGATTCACTCTGCTCTGTATACATGTACTTTTATTATTTTTTCTTTTTGCTTGGTTGGGTTTTCCATACATGCCTATTACATATAGATACCTTCACTTTATTATTAATATTTTTTGTCGAGTAACTGGTAACCACTATGCACGTTCTGATGTCAAACTATGCCACTATACAAATGTAACCACTAGTCTGGTTTTTATTAATACAATATATATAAGTATAGATTTTGCTGGCAGTGCTAAATTTTTTACACTCACCCACTTATTATTGACTAAGCGGCACTTTGAAAATACACAATCGATTCAAATCAGTGAACGTAGTAAAATCATTCAAGAGCAAATTAGTGGTACTATAAATAACCTACGAATATGCAAGTACATATATTATTAAAAATCCTGCTTTCACTTAGTCTAAGTTAGACCTCATTTTGAAAATCGACTTCATATAATAATAATATGCATAACGCTCGAAAGCACGCTGATTCATCCTGTATTATGGAGATACTTACACCCAGGATTCTGCTTCTTCAAATACCATTTTCCTATACAGTGTAATTTGAAGTAGATGTATCTTTATACATATGCTTGCACCCCTTAGTCAAGAACTTTCAGGATATTTACTACTGTACTTATCCCTACCATACATACAAGAATATTTAGGTGCTTATATCTTCCAACTTTTGTTCAATTTTGGTGACATTTTAATTCTAGAGCTTACTGCATTAGTGCAAACTTATGTTGTGTGTTGATTTATGAGTTTACTAGTATCTACATTATATAGGTATTTGTAAGTTCATACAAGTATTTCGAGATTTAAATAGTAGCTCAGTTGTAGAATAATCATGGAGACACTGCTACATAAATGCTGAGAAATTCCCTGACGGCACTTTCTTTTCCACAAATGCACATCTTATGATTCATTCTTTGCTTGTTACTGATTTTAAAGTGCATGTTGTTTGCTACTGTAAAAACTTCCACTTTCCGTGAAGGGTATGTCGCTGTTTTATATTGCTTTCTGGTCTCTATACGTAGCATTCTCTTCCAAAGTTTGTGTCCACAATTTTTTAGCGTAGGATTCATGCTCAATCGGAGGAAAATCAATGCATTTATGTACATGTGTAATTTGTTCGTATATTGCACAGTGCTTCGCTCTTTTATATTTAATGATTGCATTTGAGTGATATAATACTCAACTTGAAAACAAGATTTTTCTTAGGCTGATTACAGTACAGATGACTTATTGACGTGAAACTTCTTATCGAATAATAATTATTTAATTATGATTGCAAAAAGGTTATTAATTACTTGAATATATAACTAAGAGATGCACGCAACTGTCCTTTTTATTTACTCAACTACAAACAAATCATGTACGGATGTAATATTGATAGAGATGTAAAGTGCCCAATATTCACATATTTGGAGCTATTAAAGTAACTACCTGATATTCACATTGGATTGTATTTTGCCCGCAGCTGGCACTGCTATAGATTTGTAGAATAGCCAAACTCACAGGGTTTAAAAACTGGAAAATAATTTTTTGAAGTCTGAAAGCTGTAAAAATATGGAAATGGATAAAACCCTTAAGGAAGAAAAAAATCTTGTGGCAGCAAAAATTACATACATTTTTTAAGTGATCGTATGTATAAAGCATATAAGTTCGTGTTGGGAATCGATATAGTGCTTGACTTTGACTGGCTTAATGGGTTGGTTGGTGGGAAATTATATATATATATATATATATAAGTATATATATTTATTTAATTTATTGTTATGTTTTATGCATTTTCTGCAACTCACACACAAATACATGGTGATGTGACATGATGATGGTTTTCCCCTCAATATCATATAGATGTTTCTTTAATTTTTATTATTTATTTTTAATAATTCATCGGTGCTTATTACTTATGAGCTGATGAGATAATATAAACATCCCGAATATATTTGAATATTTGAGTGCCTGATTAATTAGGTTTTTATGTATCTCTTATATTTCAGGATAACTTAGTCTCCATATGCTTTTATTATTATTATTTTTATACCTATACAGCTTTGAGTATACGTATACCTCCAAATAAATTTTAAATTTATAGTTACCAAAATATAAGTTCCAATTAATTTCAAAGTATTAATTCCCAGTATCCCTATAGAGTATATTCCCAGTATCATATGTATTTACATCTGCTTGAACAGCAGTTTTTGCAGTTATTTTATTTAGTATTGAATTAGACTATTTTCTACATTTTAATCCGCAAATTATATCAAGATTTTGCATTCTTTTTGAAGTACATAGTTGATAAAAAGTTACTATTATTAATGTAGAATTGAATGGCGCAAACAATTAATAAGCCGGATGGTTTGGAATTGATTTAGCATCCAAACCAGAATATTTCATCTCTAGCAAAAAGAGCTGTAGTATTTTATTGGGAAAATATTCTAACTGCTAGCTAAATTTCCATCTTGTTTATTTTTTTCCGTCCAAATATTGAGGAAAAGTACAATGATAACATAAGTTTTAATAGGCTATCCTATGATACACCTGTACATACATACATGACATACACACAATGATAGAAATCCCAACAAGTTTGATAGCTAAAGTTTGGTCGTCCAAAACCCAAAGTTTTACTGCTTCTATATTAAAAGTTTTTTGTTTATATAATTTCTTCTTCGATTTCAAAAATATGTTTTAAGTTTTTGTGTTATAGTTTTGTGCTTTGAATGCGTCCAGGCCATATATACATATATGTTTCGGTTTTCTATTATTATATCTATCTCGGTTACGAGTGGCAGAGTGAATTGTCTTATTTTGTGCAGGGAAGAATCTTTTTATACGCTTTATTTTCATTTAAGTTGGTAATATATGAGCGGCACAGAGGAGGAGACCATAAAATCAAAAGTATATTTCTACCATTAATATAGTTAATACGTTTTATAACTTTGTTAAGCCACTAAAATTAATACTTTCCTTATTGTTGGCTTGAGAAGTATGGGAAAGGCTTTTCTTGAATAAAAAGGAAATTGAATTAAGTTGGAAACATTAATCAAATTACAAGGAAATTTTACAATGAACTTTTATAAATTAGTTATTATGACTCAATACTTCATTATCATGATCGAATCTATATATACTGACAGGAAATTCCGTTTTCTTTTGTATTGTAGTGAAAGGATTGAATGACTGAGAAGACTTGGCATACTTCCTCTCTCTCTCTCTCTCTATCTCTCTCTCCCAGTTGACAGTAAAAATGAAAATGCAGAAGGCAAGCTGAGGATGTCATGTGTAGCATTATAAAAATGATTCGTCGAAAATGACGGTGAGGAAAGAAAAATTGGTGGAAAATCAAAGTCAAGCACAATATTTGGTGGGCTACTATCGATCCCATTTCCCTTTTATACTACAACTACTAAATGTGTAAAACTTGGACTATAAACGCCACCCGTGTTGTTAAAACTCTGTCCCTTCCTATCTCTGGAGTATGTGTGTGTGTGCTTTAAGTGCAAAAACTACCAGAATACTCCGGGGAACAAATATATACAACAGACAGACACACAGACATATTTGTGTTTGTGTACTTACTACGTGTTCTAACAACTGCCACAAGATGTTTTCCAAAGGATGATACAGTTTTCGTGGATTCAACGTCACCACTACTACTATCTACTGCATATTCAAACGTCCCATATATATTGTCTTGTCATCAGTTGCAGGTCTTCGGCGTCCATATGAGACGTTTTTAGTAATAATCATGCGTACGAATATCAGATTTGATTAAAATATTCTGCTCCAATTATAATACTACTATATACTTATATGTGTAACTGCAACAACGACTACACAGACTCAAAAAACTATAAAGTTCCAGATTAGTGTATCTAAGTATATCTATATATATGACAATGTGATTCTTAGGTTATGATTACAATCAAAGGAAAACCAATCTGTTTCAACTTGAATGGACGTACATTTAACATATACGTATATATATACATACAAATATATGTGTATTATAGCATAATTTATGTATGTATGTCTAGTGAAACCATTCCCTACATGCTCGTTCCACTTATTTGCGCATAAATATTATAGTTCGATTCCAAAATATATTGTGCCCCCGTGAATATCATTACTTCTACGCATGTATGTGTATGTCTATTAATTAATAATACTATTACAAGATTTCGCACTGCAGCATAGTTTTCACATTACATTTTGTGACTATATGTAATTAAATATCAATGGTAATAATTACTCATGTGTACAGTTATGTAGGCGTACATATAAGTTGCCAACACGGAAAATTAAGTACTTATACATACATCAACGTTTATGCTCTTAGTTAGGATCCTATTAGCTTTTAGGATCTATCCTATTGTCCTTATGGAAATTTTGCGACCAATAGATTGATTTTATTATAATACAGAATATTTTTTGTTATGTATGTATAGGGTTTTGTACATAAGGAAACCCAAGATGAGTGCCAGAAATATGTCAATTTATTTCCCTTGAGTTTCTGTGTATATTTGCATTCGCGATAGAAGTTATTTTAGTGTAATTAAGTTAGCCTGCAGTATTTATTCCTATTTGAAGTATTCCCAAAGCTGACAGAAAAGTTTAGCATGCGATAAATCATCATGTAGCAAATTATTTGTGAAGGTAGGCTGGTGACATCCGGAGTTATAAGTTAACTTCAAAAGGGTCTAGTTAAAAGAACTTGTTGAAAGTAACTTTAATGTTGCTTTATTAATAATTAAACGTATAATTTTAACAAAATGCGGTCAATGTTGTTTTAGTGTATCTACGTTAATTGTTACTTCCATCAAGTTTTCCTAATTTAACACAAAAGTAAAACTTTTATTTTTTCCATTGTGAAAACTCTTCTAAATATCCCTGCTCAATAATAAGGAATTTTTAATATGGCAGTACAGGACCGAATTGCTTAGATTATGACAATGCGACAAAAAAGTTTCGTAATAACTGTCAAAATGTATGTAGGTAGTTTATGCTATGCACAAGAAATATGAACATAATATGATTAGGTATGTACTAAAATGAAATGATAATAGGAATATGTAAGTGGAATCGCAAAGATCAAGTTATTACGCTGATACGTAAAGTTTAGTGAAGCCCTTCAGACGAGAAAAATGACATTTACATACCGAGATTTACACAATAATGTATCTACATGAGTATGTATATACGTGTATGTAGATTTACTGAAGTACTTATATAAGCTCAAATACAATTCTAAATGGATTGAAAAACATAATTAATATATGATATAAGAATAATAATCATTAATAGGTTCAAATTCAAATAGTAAAAAATAAATTGTTAAAATTCTATATATGATCGTGTATATTAGAAACGTTATATTCGCAAGTGACTATGGCAGGTTATATATTACAATATATACAAAATATCAAAAGTTGTAAACGACTTGTTGTTGTGATTGTTATAAAAAGGAGAATATTAATATTTGATTTATAATGTTGTGCATAATACTAGGTTAATTTATAGGTAATTAAGTAAGTATAGAAACTACTGTTTAGTAAAACTCAAGCTGAACCTGGTGCAATCATAATTAAAGCAAGAATTTTTGCGTTCTTGTTCGCAACTTTTTTGAAATTCTAGAGTGGTTACATGTGTACATATACCATGTACTATGTAGGTTCCACAGTTTTGTGACATATTTGTGACTGTATTTCTTAAGTTCTTATTCATGAATGCGTTTACCTACGTGTGTTTCCTTCTAAGAATTGTATACTTGTTTCCATGACCCCATCCTGTATTGATAAGGCAATAATAAGCTGCAATTCCTACTGTTAGGTTAAACCAAAATGTGGAACTTGGTTAATAGGACAGTGTTGAAGGTTCTTTCTCGGAAGGGAAGGTGACTTTTAAACAAGTTTGCAATCAATAAGCTTTAAACTGCTATAATAATGTGTGTAGTATAGTGTACTGATTTACTTTGGAAACTTCGTAGTTTGCTGTGGTTGCTTTATAAAAATAGTTACCATATAATATATGTCTTAATTTTTCATATGTAGCTTATATAATCATTATTATGTAAAATAATTTCATTACACACCTATAATTCAATATACATGCACTGGAAACTATATCTGGTTGGATATGTGACATTGATTTGATTTATAACTAAGTACTTCTAGTCTAATGTATGTGCACAACTTTTAAACCTATTGTTTTTGGAAGGAAAAAGTACTGGATAGATTTTCATATTATTTCCATCTTCTACTATAGTTATTATAATATTAAATAATACATACAAAAACAGATCGGTAGCATGACAGCATTTTAAAAAAGCAGAAATGAATAATTTAAATTCCTAATTTAAAAAATCCATACACTGGTGATGACATATATACATAATACATATAACTATTATTTGACAAAGAAAAAATAAAAATGATAATCAATATTATTAATAAAGCTGTATAAATCAGAAATTATGTAGAACATCTTTCTTGCATTTTAGCTCCCATGTATTTACACGTTTAATCAGACTTATTGTAAATTTATTAATTGCAAATTTATTCATACATATGGATAATCGTCTTTTTCATAATTACGCCGTTTTTATATTCATGGATACATATATAGTGTACATGTTTTTTAAATGGGGATTTGCTCTCACTCTCAAGGGTTTTTGTATCCCCATATTTGGTGAAAGTATATTATGTAGAGGTATTGAGGTAGAAAATTCCAACATTTTTTGAAACGGTTATTATTACTTTTGACAGTGTAGTGAAAGGAATGGATGAGTCTTTGACAGAATCATATCATGGCAGAGTGCACTTATGAGATCATGCATGGTATCAGTTGGAGTTTTTTCGTGGATTTTATTGGGGCGGTTCAGTGAGAGCGCTCCCGAGAACCGACAACCAAGATTAGCTATACTGCGGGATTCAAATAGATGTCAGGGAAGATTGAATTTAGAGCTCATATGAAGCGTATTTGTTTATGCTCTTATCATGACCCGTGCAGATTGAGTTAAACCTGTAGTAAGTATAATGTTTTGGTGAGACGTGATAATGAACACTCCTTCTAGTAGTAGTAGCGGAAAGTTGTAGACTACTTTTATCCCTCCCCTACTTATTGCATTGAAGTTCACTTGGCTGGTTTTATCATATTTGGCGAGAGGACATGCAGGGGATGTGGTTAGATAGATAGTGTTTAACACTCCCCATCGTAAGGGATGTACAAGCTTGAAAACTTGCGAGATGTGAAAACATGTGAATGCATATATACATACGGAAGACTCATGCCATAGCACCCAGCAGTTGAATTTGATTTGAGAAATGCTCTCCCTTTTGTATAAAATTTATGGAATGTGATGAATGACATGGGATTATTTTCTGAAATCACTAAGCCGGGATTACCGGACGAGGAGAAACAGGAGATTCAAGCTAAAATGAAAGCAGCTGCAGAGAAATCCAGGCAAAAGACTGCGGAATCGGAAGAGTCGGAACATTCTTCTGAAGAAGATGACGAACTTGGGGAAGAACGAGAACTTCAAGGGAAGATCCGGACAAAAGCGGGAGTGGAAGTAAGTTATCCCTTTTGAGTTTTAATGGTTGTATCTGTATATATCTTTATATTCATTTCATGGATTTGAAAAGAGCACAGATCGACGGGTCTTTTTTTAAATTAGAATATTGAGTCAAAGCAGCTCTTTCGCATTATTATAGTAAACCCTATAAATATCTGTATAACAAGAGAATACTCCGAAAACATCACAGCGCATTGCTTTTTACACACTTGTTTTTTTACTGCTATAAAAGAGTTTAGTCAGGACAGCATTTTTCTCTGCATCTACGTACGTCGTCGGACCTTATACTCTTCAACTCCACGAATAGTGGAAGGCAGTCGCCGAGGCAGGTAGTATATTATGACAGGAAAAGGTGCTCAAAGTGCTCTTTTAATTTTGCTTACTTAGATCGATCGCTCAAGTGCAGGCAACGTTCGAAGACCGAAGGACGAAATGGCTGAGGATACTGACACTGACGACGAATTTGGATACACATTAAGTAAGTAATATGTTTTTGTAGCACGATTATTTCATTACTTCCGGTAGTCCTATTTGGTGTTTTATTTTCAGGCACGTTTTATCGTTCAGCAGATCAATTGCTCTACTGTACTGTGCTTACACAGAAGAAAATAATTTCACATAGATGTTTAATAATATATGTACTATGTATGTGTGATGTACTTTGTGCACAGAGAAAATCCAGAAAAGATGGGGGGATTATGCTCAGAAAGTAGGGACGAAGGAAAGGCCGGCAAAACTGGTTGTGGCAGACTTGGAAAGAGGAGGACAAGGTCTCGGAATTAGTTTAGCTGGACATCGAGATAGGTTGAAGATGGCTGTTTTTATTTGCGGGATCAACCCTGCTGGTATTGCCTACAAAACCCGCCAGTTGGAAGTTGGTGATGAGATCTTGGAAGTTAATGGGAAAGTCTTGCACGGTAGAAGTCACTTGAATGCCTCCGCCCTTATTAAAGGCTTACCGCAGAGTCACGTGAAAATCGTTGCTCTCAGGTTGGTTTCCGTCTTACAACAATGCATGAATGGATCACTGGAGCTTTTAATTAACAAATATTACATTAATTTGGTGTTCCACAATATATGCAGTTAATTATATGTTGTAGATATATTGTGGATAAATACTAGTTTTGTAGGGTTAGGAACTACTTCTACAAATGAATGTTATAAAATTATGCATTTACTGTGTATTCGTACATTATTATCTATTTATACTTATATTTGTGCCTACCTACAGAAAATTATTTAGGGAAGGTCTAGAGTGTAGTAACTATTTATGCGGTGGATACATTGTATATGGTTTGTACAGGTGTATCATTTTGGCCTTGCTTAGGTAAATAATTGTCATTTTATATTTCAACCCACAAAGTATATGGCAGGGTATCTTGAAATGTTTTATTGGCTGTTAAAAACGCATAAAGTTGATAGATATTAAATCCAAAAGAGACTAGGTATGTGGTAGTTGGTAGTAATAATATATGGCTTCCTAGATGATGAGTGTTTTTATTGTTGAATTGCAGGAAACTTGAGGGAGAAACAGACTTGTCTGTGAAGCCGATCACACAGTTCCCACTCATTTTGAAAGCAGAGGTGATGTGTACATATATTATTGCTCGTATAACGTTTATTCTTAATTTTATTGCCCTTATTTTGCTCTTCGAGGTTTTGCTTCTCCATCCGTTTGCTGCAGATATCATTTCCAACTTTCGTCTTGTATTTTGATGAAAGTTTAACCTTAGCCTTCCTTACTCTTTCTATCATTTTTGCCACTCCGTTCTATTAAACTTTCATGCACCACCTTTCCTACAATAATTTAGGTAAAGTAGGCTGACCAAGCATTTCCATCTTACAATATCACATTATAAATTTTCACACACTTTCTTTACCTTAAATGACTGAACAGTTAATTCATTATTACATATGTCATATTTAATGTGCACAAAACAGTCATTTAATCCACTGCAATTGTTTTGAGATGCAATTCCGGTTTTTGGCATGTTATGTATGAGAATTGAAATACTGTTTCCGAATGCAATACAGTACCTTGTAGGTTGCTACTTGCTACCATCTTTGTCAGTCTTCATTTTAAACCCTGAGCTACTGTTTATTTTCCAACTAAAGGGTTAACTTTACCATTGCAGTATTTAAGTGTTTTGCAATATCTATGTATTCTTTTATTATTCATTCAGATTTGTTATATTGTATTTTTAATTGGGAAATTATATTTTAGTATTTATTTTTACACAGGACATTATAATTAGTATTTATTTATTTAATTTCTTTTTATTTGCCCACTGTAATTTACTTGTGTCGAGTGATAATTAACAACATTTGGATATGCGGTGCGATGTACGAACCACGATCATCAGCATTTTAAATTTTATCAAGTAGTAACCTTGAAATTAGCTTACCGTTTATAGTGTTGATTTGATAGCACTATCTCATTGCACTGACTCATTTTGACATTTTTGTTCACACATTTTTGTACACACACACATGCAGAGTCTACGGATGTACATTTGCAGACAGGTACCACACATCACTTGCTTTTCGTATTTTATGACCCAGTACAACATACGGTTTAGTGCAGTTAAAATCGCATTTCTTAATGCATCCTGTAATTACTCTCTCTCTCTCTCGGATTAACCTTGAATCGAAGTAGTGAAATACGTAAACTTCTCTTTAGTTGCATTTCTTCTTGAGGAATGTTTGTAGTATGTATATTAGTGATATCTCCAAATCTCTCTGCATTTTCGTTAGCTTCCTGTGCACGTGTGTAGTTGTTTAACAAAGTTTGACTGAATTTCGAAATATTTTTAGTAGTATTATAGCCGTCTTAAATACTAGAAAAACATGAGGTGTCTTAATTGTTTACATCCACCTTTGCAGAAAGCGGAGGATAAATATGCCAACTACAAGGGACTCCGGGTCGTAACCTTAAAGAAGGTAGGTGTAAGTATAATATTGTTTTTTTCTTTCACACTTTATCTCGTTAATTTGACTTCTTCTCCACCCGTTATCGCTTATTGCCTATAATAATATTGTGCCTTATTTCCATAATTACATGTTGCCAATTTGTTTTTAGGGAAGCGGAGGCCTTGGGATAATGATAATGGAAGGACGACATGCAGAACTTGGCCAAGGAATTTTCGTCTCGGACATTCAAGAGGGCAGTGTGGCAGAGGTAGCCGGGCTTTTTGTGGGCGATATGATTTTGGCCGTAAATGGAGAAGATTTGGTCGGTTGTGACTATGAACATGTAAGGATTGTTTTCCTCTTGTCATCGATTCATCGTTTGTTTAATGCCAGCTGATTATATCAAAGGCTGTCTAATGGAGTGTCTGTATAATTCGCCTATTTCATACGTTCATATAATATACAGATAGATGCATACGTTGGGATGCGATGACAAATGCGACAATTTATAATAAGGCAAACGACCTCTGTTAAGTTTTTCTCATTTCATGTATGCATACATAAGTGTCTGTGAAAGATGAAACCTGGGATCTATAGCTATATTTACTGATTTCACGCATCATATTTATTTTGTCTCAGGATGAAAAATTGAGAGAAAATGTACTCACAAGCTCTAGTTTGGCAAAAGTTAAAAGAGGGGAAAAGTTTTGTAATTTAGCTTTGCATGACTGCAAACAGTTTATGTGTGCTTCATGACTCCATATTGTGTTCCTTTTCTCGAACAAAACTACACTGTTCTTAAATTATCACATCGACACAGAGTTCATAATGGTTTGACGTACAAGATTACAATGTACATATTTGAGTAGAAATGTTGCGATTCACGGTGGCGGAAACTTTTTAATTATCTTTTTCCGCTTGATAAATGGGTAACTACTTACTCTCCGTGTATAACATCATGTCCTAGAGTACATTTATAAGTTTAATTAGAAATTACGAATATAAAAGGTTTGCAAGCTGCTGCTGCTGAATTTGAATACCAACCTGCCAAGTCCACTGTAGTTATTCGGAATAACCTCCTGAACGTTGCAGCAATGTTCATCTAACATAATGAACACAATTAGGGTAATCGCTAAAATTACGCTTTGATCCTTGTACTTATTCTAGGAAATGTGGTAGCTGTCCGTGCTGAGGCTCTGTGCGTGCATAGTATTTATGCATGCAGGCATTAGTTTTTAGGAGCCATAAGCCGAATCTAATTTCAATTTCAACTCTTCATTCAACGGCTAGCCCCGACAGAATTGTATATATTTATTTTGCAGTACATTTCTTTATGGGTAGAGGAGAGAGGAACATGAAGTTGTTTTAATTAATTTGTCAAGAGAAAAGCCCGTTGTTATTTCTCTCTTCCTCTTTTCTCCATGCTGGTATAGTTGCTCTTTCTCTACTTGTCTTCTGTTGCTACAATTTTGTGTACCAGCACACCAGCAGTTGCTCCCATAATAACTATGAAAGTATGTATACATGCGTATTCATGCATTAAGCCCAGCGTTGTCAACATTTTCTATGAATCCAATAAACCTCCTAAAAACTTGCATTTTCCCGTCCCGAAGTGCTGCGCCTATGTATGTACATATATATAGTTCTACTTATAGTTCAGGGCGTTTTTGGACTTTTGGAGAAATATGCTCTGTACGTGAGTACTTTGTGTTGTTCCTCATTGCACAAGTAGTTTCTCCTATCTGTTTTTTCCCACCCGTTCCCTACTTTTTGATTTCTTGTCAGTTTATAAGTCCCCGGCTCGCTACATTGTTACAACACAGTTCTTGTCTGCATTTATGCGAGGAAGGAACAAACGTTACTTCCACCCTAAGTTGTTCTGAAGTTCCTCTTAGTGAAGTTTTCGAGTACAGTTCGCAATACCCCGCTGGAGTATAAGATAAGCATCAACAGTGCTGGAATAGAATTGATAAAGGATTCAGAATTCCGGGAAAATTGTGTAGTGTAGTATATCCAAATACGAAGGACTGTAAATTATCCTGTCTTCTCAGCAAACTTATATTAAGTCACATTTTGGATAATGCTATACATGTGTAGTTAAATATAATTAAACTACTTCAAGTGGACTTTTGATAGAGTGAGGGTAAAGCAAAACTAATAAGTGATTCCGTTTGTGAAGGACCATGTTACACACAGAGCACTTGTTCCGGTATAGCTTTTTCCCGTAGGAGTAGTCTTTATAGTATAGTACTGTGTACATCGTACTAATGTGATTACAAACTTGCGATTTACATTCTATTTATATGTACTCCATTAAAGATTTATTTTTCAACCGCAGTCGATATACAGTAGCAAACTCATAATTTTTTGGCAAGAATGATAATATCTTGACGTAGCCTGCCCCTGGACGTGTAGTATTAGTAGTATGCATCCAAGCTGTAAAAGTCAAACAAGATTGAATAGAGTATGTGAAATTATATATGTTGATACACATATGTACTTATACAAAAGATTTATTTTGAAACCTTCAGATAAATACGTGGATACTATAATATAATATATGGGGCAAGCTAAGTGAGCACTGAACTCTCCGTTAGTTCAAAGCATTTATCTTTCAATAGAGAATAATATTATACGACTTAACTGGCGGATAGTGAAGGATTGCATAACTCTCAGACGTGTATATAAGTACGTATGGATTCCTACAATGACTACTATACTACTTCAAACATACAGACAGTAACATGAAACGTGAGCCAGCAGGCGGAATTTGACTGAATTCATGAATAAGGAACAGGCTGTTTTCGGCCAAATTAGCTTGGGAAACGGCTAGGTGGATATTTTTAAGCTTCAACATTTCTCCAGAATCCTAAAGTAAAAGGAGGGGTAGTAACTTGTTATACACTATGGTATTATTGTAGCTACTGAATATTGACGGTGTGGAATATTATGAAATGTATCTAGAATATTCTATAGAAATGTAGATAGATAGGCGCCAAGTGCGTGCATATACCGGGGAGTAGGGAGTAATATCTGTAATCTGAATTTTTTACCGTCTCGGCTGTCTCCCTCATAGAATGTCTTCATCTTTACCTGCATAAATGTATGTGTATATGCATTTGTAGTAGGTGTGCGCATACATGCACAAATAACTTAACCTGCTTTTCATATTTTATAAGCTTCATAGGTATGTAGGATGTAATATGGATGAAGTGGTTACCCAACGGTTCATGTTGGTGGTTTGATATATGTATACGTACGTACTTTTTATAATACACGTGTGGCTAAAATCTGTATAGAAATGTAGTAAAGTAGCATTTTCTCGGACGATTTTACTTCACTTTCACATTTCTACTATGTATACACTCCTAACCTAGAGTATCTACATATGTGCGTAACTTTGTTTTGCATCCCGCCGTGGTTCCAGTTTAACTCTAAGTATCCATCTATAAGTTGAATTGACGGGTGTGTATATATATATAGGAGTGTGGAAACATCTTGGAGAAACGAGGTCGGATTTTGTGATTGTTACGTGTAGTTTTGTAGGATTAATGATACTTCCATCGCATTCAGATGACTAGACAGAAAGGGAAATGGCAATTTTCCTCCTGACACAGGAGCACTTTATTAACTTAGTAGGGATATCTTTCCCATACATGGATCAATTCCTCCCCAACGTTACCTTATTTTGCTATATTCAAGTTATTCCATCAGGTAGGATTTTATGGTTTTTTAGGCGCTTACAGACTCTTCATGGCTTCCTGTATATTCTGTCTTCATCCTCAATGTGTCAAGAATGTTACATTGTATTCTTTGCCTTCTTGCAGAAATTGAAAGTATTTTTTGAAAGGCAAAAGATGTGTAAAAAGAATTTACTGTATGTGTTGTGAATGTTGGACAGGCGGCGCAGACATTGAAGCAGACCGAGGGTAACGTCGTCATCGTAGTCTGCAATGCGGCCAAAGGAGACGATCCAAACAATAAGGAGAAAGCAGCCGGAGAGAAAAAACCTACTCAGGATGGAGCGAAACTAGAACCAGAAAAACCGAGTAAGATAAGCTTTGTGCTTTCTTTTTGTTACTCTCTACCATATACATATGTACTTCTTTATACATTGTATTACGTTTTTTCAATAAACGAATTTTTCAGTCCGTCTTGTACTATCGGATTGCATTATAATAGTCTATATCTGTAGTCATGTAGTATTGTAGCATCTGATTAATGTATTTTTAAAGATTGTTGTGTAGCATTGTTTTCTATTCTGCTGGGTCACGAGTGCAGAAGTTAGTATGTACGTATTTATATGTACTGTTAAACGTGTAGTGGGACAGTTTAGTGATTCTCTATTCTATTCTCTAATAATAACTATATTGTTGTTTCAATAGATGTTGTTTGCCTGTCGTATAATGCTTATACTGTTGTGTGTGTAGCACTTTTAGACTTTTAATTAATTTCATGTATGTATTAGCAATCCCCGGAAAAATATTTTTGAATAAAAATAGCCGTAAACTATTAGTCATTCATAAAATTGTGGTAGATATTCAAGACTTACGAATTTATGCATTGTATTGCATATATAGGTAACCATGTATATTCTCTAGTTAAAAGGTAGATACTCTAATGTTAAAAACACGAGTATATTTGGTGTCAATAGATTGTAATTATAGAAGACAGTTCTGAAAGTCAAAAAGTGTGTGGAACGCTCTTGTTTTTCGGTAGCGTATAACTTACGTTTCACAGTGCCCCGAAACAGTAAACTTCTAACCCAAGCAGCGTCGTAGAGATACGTACATAGTGAGAAAGTATTTTAATTATGTGGAGATCTTTCGGGATATCTACAGCTGTAAGAGGATACAAACGATAGTTTTAGATCTTTCCTGTAGATTTTCAATAATGTTATACACAGTAGTATACAAGAAACAAGGTACATTTTACAGGTAGGAAATAAAAAGTCCGACAGGTTTGATGAACAAGTAACTACAATATTCGAAAATATATGATATGCATACAAAATGAAATCGAAATTTAAATCTCTCATTGGCTGAGCATCTCTTGAATGTTATGTAATTTTGTTTGTTGTTTTCCTCCTTACTTATGGCCTTCAACCATTGCTGTACGTCGTCATTGGACGTTGACGGTTCCTATATGCTAATATAAAATTAATTCTTCTGCTCTGTCGCTGAAATGCGGGTTGTGCGGTGTTTTTTTTATCTTCTATTACAAAATCTTACTTTATACTCTTAAATTCAATCATTTTCCTGTTACAAAACCAATAATAATATTTTTGCATGGCTGTGTATTTTAAAAATTGAAATCTTGCAATTGGCTTCGAAATTGTTTGCGCCTACAAATACATACAAATCTGATGCGGAACTTTGGCGAATGGTGAATTTTTAATGTGAGTATTCGATAGCTTTGCACTTGCATGGATCTTTCGCTCTATATAGATGTTTACTATACTGTGTACAAAAGGTTTGTGAAACTAAGCTGCCGCTTTATCCGTTGAGGAGTTGTGTATTTTTCCTTTTTTGGAATGCTAATAAATTGGAAACTTTTCTTTTAATTAAGTTTTCAAGCCTGCTGTTATTGTTGTACATGTTTAAGTCAGAGCATCTACAATACATACATACCTATGGAATGTATACGCAGCTTAGTTTCAAAACCTATATATGGGTTAATGAAATTCCGTAGATGTTGTTGCTCTAATGTTTATAGTTAAAATGACTGTTGTTTGAAGTATACATAGGAAACCAGAGGCCTGGAAATAATTTGTGTGTACTTTTAATATTAGAACTGCCCCCAAAACCGTCGAAAATCCCTTCGCCATCTAAATTGGCACATGTCATTTCACCTCGGAAAATAATTGTGACGCCTCCACCTACTTCGGGGACAACTCTATCTCCCTCCATTACAATTTTGTCAACCACTGCACCCGTCCCGCCGTCAACGTTAAAAACCGATAATTCCCACGGTGGTGATGGCGGTTCACCTGCATCTGCCTCGCCTACATCTCCTACGCTCTCCGGTCAAATGACACCTTCCTCCACCACATCTGTTACCACTGCTGTAAATATCTCTGCAACTTCAACGGCTGTTGTGGTGAAAACTCCGACTGTGTCACCAAAACTCCAATCTACAACTTCTCCATTATCCATCTCTCCCTCATCGTCCACTTCCAAAATGGCATTGTATTTAAAAAATCGAACAGATGAACCCCTCGCGGATCCAGCCACTTGCCAAATCAACCCAGGGAAAGAAACTACCATTGAGATCAACAAAGATAAGATGGGACTGGGATTGAGTATTGTAGGAGGCAGTGACACTCTCTTGGTAATTGCATGTTTTTAAGTACAACTTTTATTATTACAGGACAAGTAATATCAATATCATAGCATACATGATATACATATATGTGAATCATCAAGTAGTTTGGATGCTGAAAAGATATGAACGTGGAGCTGAAATAAGTTGTGCTCTATTTAAGTTATTAGATGCGCATACCTAATCAGGTTTGAAGATGTACGTACAAAAATAAAATAAGCATTTAATGGTCGGACAACTATTTGCATGAAAATGTCAACTATGCTAAAAACCTCAGAATTTGAATGAAGAAATCAATTTATGTGTATTTTATACATTCAATGAGATTCGACCATATGTTAGCAAGTGTCTCTATTCACACAGGAACTAGTTATACAGTTGTTTTTACATATTACTATTTTACATTGTAGGTGCTTATCGCATTGAGGGTGAATGTATCCATATACATTTTTTTACACTCAGCATACTTAAAAGAGCTTGCATCTTCATAGTTAAGTTGTATAACAACAGCCAGCAGTATTTGAAGTGTCTGAATTAGTGTTGGATTTTTTGTAAGAGCAGGTTTATTCAATTCTCTTCATAACCTTGGCTCGGTGGTCTAGGGGTATGATTCTCGCTTAGGGTGCGAGAGGTCCCGGGTTCAAATCCCGGCCGAGCCCTTCAATTTTGCTTATGGTAGTACTTAGATTTTGCAGGATTGTTTCATTTACCTACTCAAACATTGCAAGTTACACTGTATACTTACAACTTGTTTTTAATTATATATACTTATAATATCTAAAATAGAATGTAATTACTTAGTGTAACAGCAAGATTTTTAATGTAATTGCATATTCACTGATCCGTAGGGCTCCATAATAATACATGAAGTTTACCCGGATGGAGCGGCCGCTAAGGATGGGCGGCTGAAGCCCGGGGATCAGTTATTATCCGTGAATAATGAAGATTTTCAAAATATAACTCATAACAAAGCTCTAGCTGCCTTGAGGCAGACGCCGACGAAAGTAAAAATGGTCGTTTTCAGAGATGATGCCGTTGCAAAGGAAGATGATCTATATGACATTACGGACGTGGAGCTTGTAAAGAAATCTGGGAAAGGACTCGGGTTGTCAATTGTAGGGAGGAAGAATGGACCCGGAGTTTTTATCTCTGATGTGGTAATTACACTAAATTTAATGTTTCCTCATGCATACAAACATCTGCATTTCTGCATGCATGACTATCTCTTCTCTCTATACACTGCACTGCAATCTTACGACTTGCGATATTGAATTGAATGAATATGCTGACATACTTCATGGTATAATGATTTAGGTACCCGGTGGAACTGCAGAAGCTGATGGTCGGTTGATGAAAGGCGATCAGATAATTTCCGTTAATGGAAAGGATTTAAAAAATGCTACTCAGGAAGAAGCGGCTTCCGTTCTTAAAACTGCCATGGGACATATTCAAATGAAAGTAGGACGTCTGAAAGTTAACAGACGATCTACAGCTTCAACTCCCACCACCTTACCTCCCACTCCCACATCCGAAACTGGGTAATTTTTTCTGGACAATATGAAATACAAATATAAATATGGCTTTTCTCTTTATCTTTGTGTGCCATGCACATATTTTGTCAATTTAAAACTTATGTCATTTATTGCTTATCCTTCTTCTTCTACGCTGTTCTATATGGGGGTTACTTTATATGGCTGTAGGAAATAAAATATGTGGCCTCCGGTCATATGAGATAGAAGAACCTGGTGAGCTTTTACAAAATTCAAGTGTTGTTTGTTAGATGTCCAACAGTAATGTGTATTAGTATATAATAATATTTTCATTAGTAAAAGTAGTTTTAGTCTCTTTTGGGTGTTGTGTCATTTCGCTGTTTTCTATAACTATTTATATCACTTTGCTTATTTTTACCAATTTTTGTTTTCGTCTCATTGTGTCTGTGCGTCTGGTTTGAAGTGATGGATTAATTATTGTAAATGTAGGGACCTTGATGTACGTCTGGATGAGAATGAAGAGGAATTGACGGGTACGCGAGAATTACAGTTGAGTAGAAATAGTAGTCGAGCTAGTAGCCCTCCAAGTATTACCGGCAGCCCACCACAATTAAGGACAGTTATTTTGGAACGCGGTCCGGATGGCCTTGGTTTCAGTATAGTAGGAGGTTATGGATCCCCTCACGGAAATCTGCCCATATATGTCAAGACAGTTTTTGAAAAAGGAGCAGCTGCTCGAGAAGGTAGTTTAAAACGTGGTGATCAAATTCTTGCTGTGGACGGTCAAAGTTTGGAAGGTCTCAGGCATCACGAAGCAGTTTCTATCCTAAAAAATGCCAAAGGCAACGTTACTTTAACTATCCTGTCATAAAATATATTGTGTGATTTTATTCAAGCAGAATCTTTTCTCTTCCCATAGGCATAAATAATATATGTAAATAGCATTAACAGAATGTTATTAAAGAAACGTCTATCCCCATCAACAGATAATGTATTTAAATATTGTATTGTGAATAATGATAGTTTCCTACCTTATGTATAATCATATTAATCATATAGAATTACGACTAAGAAATATCTCAATACTTACAATTAACATAGTGTTAATCATGTTTATACTTTGTAAATAGATACACGATATTTAATGCATATTTTGCAAATTTAAAAATATTCTATAGTAATAAAGGATTCGGCAAAATGAAATCATACAAAAGTAATAATAACTGACGAATAGTACGAATATACCCGGCAATACTTTGTGAAAATAAACATTTTATTGTTATTTACCATTATTAAGTAACGGGTTTCAGTTGTTAAGCAGGATTCTAAAAATCATTAAGTTGTAATACAAAACATACTATTCTCTTACGAGTCGTAATGTATACCCTCGGGTACATGAGTATCTACATATGATTAAGTACTTTAATGTCTTCTTGAGGGATTCTGTCAGTAAAACTTGACGGTTCTCTCTATATGTACATGGAACCCCACCCACTTTTCAGTTATAGTATGGAAGTATAGTATTTGTCAATTAGGTTATTGTACACATGCTGGTTTAGTGTCAATGTCATATTAAATCACTGAATCAAATGATTTATCCTATTGTGTTTAAGAATGTCCCACCATTTGTACAGACATGTATTTTAAAAAAAACTTTTTGGAACTTGCAAAAGGTTTTTTGTGACATATTTTTAGTTTTAGCTGACTTACTTAATAGTCGGTCTTTGTGAAGTTACCAGCAAAGTAATAATTATTGTATATGCGGGACCAAAAAATGAATAACTAATTCGTAAGCTTGCTTTATCGTATAGTGACGGGCCTATTATGAAACCACTTCAACACTGCTACTATGAAAGCAGGTTTTTAATATACCAGGATCAGGATTCCACACACACAAATGTTTTCACTATACTCTACCTGTCTACCTCTACGTTTTAAGTCTATTATCTGGAAAGAAAAGCTTTCACACATTGCCTATGTTGTGTGAGACGTTCTATGGCAGCACTATTTTGTTCGGATTTAGTTCCTACTTCCATAATGAATACACGTGTATTGTCTAATTGGACAGAGAAAGCGCAAGAATACTGGTATTTCTGAAATAGTTGTGGGTTGTTATGCTGTTAAATAGTTTCTGAAAATTATTGTTGACGACACGTGTGCTATATAATTATATATATATGTATATTCAAATATTGTGATTCTCACTTTCACACTCCCCGTCCTAACTATTAGTTATAGTTGTTACATTTATAAACTCAATAATGGATAGATTATGTTAGTTTTCTTTGAATAGTTAGAATAATATTAATGAATACATAGATTTAGTAGTGCGTAGGAATTTTATGGTTCATCAGCATTTTAAAAAACAAAAGTTGGTGTAATATCTGTAATTTAGTTATTGAATGAAATTCTGCATGATGTTCATGCAAAAGCGATGTATACATAAACGTTCACACTTAGTTAGTGTGGTGTGTAGGAACATTTGTTAAATACGAATTACATCTCCTTGAATGTAGATTATTGATTATGAAGCACCATTTATTGCCATGTTAATTCTTGCCATTTCAAGAAACTTCAGGGAAAGACGTACCACTCTTGCCATGTCATATAAATTGTCAATATTAAGATGTAAAAGTCGGTGTTAATCATTTTATTTGTTGATTCCATGGAGTAATCATATTACTTTGATTGTTCTATCAATGTATTTATGGGATTCGAGTCTTCATTGAAAATTGTTTGTATACTTGGTTTTATAATAATTATTATTGTTACGGTATGTGCAGTAGCTCCATGGGCGGGCACTATTCCTCAGTAATTCTTTATACTAAAACGTTGCATGTTTGTTACTGGACGCCATGACCCCTTAGTATCTGACTTTATACAATTATACATTAAAATAGATTTTTAATTCATCAAAGATTTGTTGACGGTTTTTGAACTGAATTAATGCAACTTGCATAATACGTATCTGTTGCAGTATTTAGATAGTTATTGATAATTTATTAATTCAGTACTATTGCTATATTCAAAATCTTGACATTGTCTGTCAACAACCTAGTATTAAAGTCTACATTCCGTCTCTCCAATCTACCTAAATATATAGTTTTAATTTTGTTTTCGTTTTTAGTTTATTATAAACCAAAAGCATAATGTTTATGGAGACTATGGTCATTGTATGGCAATCAACTAACGTGGTACACGTGTACTCTAAAGTCATTTTTATTTAATTATTTTCAATGGTAAAATGTTAATTTCTTGTTGTTAATTTTAATAGACTCCTATGATTACTGTAGTCTAGCCAAGCTTACTGTTGTAAAAACTAAAAACTATCATTTTGAAAAATGATTTCCCACACACTTGCATGTATTTTGAATCAAATATTGCCATTAACTTTTAGATATTCTAGAGTATTTTTGTGAGCATGATTCCTGTTTGTTTTAATAGGTTACATATACTATATAGATGTTAACTGCCATATCCCATATCTTTCGATTTCCTTAAATCGAGACAATTAAATTATACGATGTATATGAACGAATATAATAAAGTTATTCAGATTTGTACGAGATGAAACGGTCTGCCATACATAAAATCATTATCGACATCCTGACTTTGTCCAATTATCACTATTGAAGCTTTTTTCGATTTACAGCATTAAATTCCAGGTTATGTATTCAAAATTAAACATTGGATAACAGCTGGATCATAATATAACAAGTATCATACATCATAACATACTTATAAATACATATCATCTGTCATCATCATAATCATAAACTACGGCCGATTCAAAATCTAATTACATATTACACATCAGTGAAATAAAGATTCGTTCTCTTTTTAAAAACGAATAATTTTTATTTTAGAAATTGTGAAAATGAAGTGCTTACATAGGTTTTGTCAAGTTCAGAACATTTGCATTTTAGGGCTTGATGTTAATGAGGGAAAAGTGACTTAAGAAATTGTAGCTGTGTGGCAAATCACACAATGTTCCCAGATGTTAAATTGATGAAGGGCGTTGAGTGTTTGTAGGGTGTTAACGTTTAGCAGTGCCACATATTGAACACCGGATGAGCCAACTCCGGATTATTTAATAGACGCTATTTTATTTACATATATAGTTATTTAAAAACTCTCATCTAGAGTGATTGTACATATATTATCAAAATCCATTCATGATGTATTCACAATTTGTAAAACTACAGCAGACGCGTTGCCTTGGTATGTATGTATTTCAAACGTTCTTTCAGAATTTTGAATTAAAATGCAAAATCAGTATTATTGAACATAATATTATCACCGCGTAGAACAATAAACGCGCAATGTTCATTGAACGAGATGCGACTCGGAGCACGATGGAAATGGAAGTCCAACATTATATGAACAGTACAGTATTACGCGCAATTTATTATTAATGATTCAATTTTTTTTAAACCTGCCGAAAATAAATATCTAGCACTAGCATGTTATTATCATGATTAACCTACACAACTCATCCCGATCCCGACCGACCGCGACCCGATACCGTTTCAACTTTCACCCCATAAATTAGTAGTTCACAAAAAAATAAAGAAATAGGAAGTAAAACAGAAAATTAATAATAATAAATTATTTGATCATATTTGTGTATGTATCATAATCATTACACTGTTGTAGTTGCTAACAAATAACAAGATAAACCGGACCGGATACACAACCCTTTCTCTAAGAATTATCGACATTTTATCTTTGCAGAAGTATGGATGACTAATAACAAAACAACAAAGAAGGTAAACATGCAACAGCACCTGAACGAATCATTTGTATAGTAATATATGGGTTTACATGTAGTGTAAACTGTACCTGTCATATATATTTATAGTCTTACTATCTCATATACGGTTAATTTATTATAGTACCCATTTCCCCAATTTTCGACGTTTGACGTAAAATAGAACATCATAAGATAATAAGTAACAATGTTGCGTGGATTTGCAGATGCAGGATTATAAATGGTAGATTTCCTTAAGTCCCTCTGCTGGAGGGAATTTCAGATACATTTAGAAGGACAATTTAGAACGTAAACGAGTAAAACACCATGAAAGGCCCGCAAGACTCCGGGCGTGTTCGGATGCAGGACGTAGTAGTGATATCCACACCTAATGGCCAGGTGCATGACTGGGTGGACTACAAAAGAGTGACACTAAGCCGCTGTTTTAACTCCGTCATTCCAGAAATTCTAGCTAGAAGTGGTGATACTCTGACTCACCTCACATTTTCTGATTACACATTATTCAAAAACATGAAACGATGTCTGAAGAATTTGCCCAATCTTAAATCTCTCCACTTCTCCGACGTCATCATTGATGCTTACCACCGTTTCCTTTACACAAAGATCATTGAAGTGCCGAATCTGTCCTCCTTGACTATAAGTCGACGGACCAAGCTAACAAATAGCGAATATTTTCTCATGGATTTCCTGACACGGGGAGCAAATCTAAAATCACTGGCAAAGTTTCAGTTGGTCGAGGAATCTGCGGACAGTCCAAGTCCAAAAGCAAATCCGGGGAACAATGAAACCGACTGGCAAGCATCCATTTTATTAAACGACGCATCCTCTGATCATGAAACTCCGATCCTTGCAAAGTTTTTATCAAAACACCACGCCACTCTCAAAAGCTTGAATATTTCCGGAACTCACGTTAAAGTCTGTACTCCTAAGACTAAAGACCATGTTGTTCAAAATTTGGCACTCCTGGAGCTAGAAGCCTTCCATTACCACATGAACGACCCTGGATTACATGAGATTTTAACTAATCAAAAGAAGTTGAAGAGTTTAAAATGTTTCATAGACACCAACGGCACACTCACACCACAACAACAGCCAGTCTTTCAACCAATTTATGACTGCATCAAAGAGAATCGGGCAACATTAACCTCCGTCCAAATCGCATGCAATATTAATAAATCCGAGCTCATGGATGAAATACATTTTCACCATTTTGACTGCGGAGTATTAGAAAATTGTGAGAAATTGAGGTCATTTCGATTAACATCAAACAAGATCGTCGTAGGGGAGGATTATTGTCCTGGAGAAAATAATAACAACATTGTTAGTAGCGTGCCATCGACTCAGGTTCTGACCACTAAACTGCTCAAATTTACGTCACTCCCTCCATCTCTTGGTTACCTGACATTGCAAAATATAAAATTGGACAACACAGAATTACAAGAGTTCTTTGAACAACTAGCAAAGTATGATCAACTCAAGACCATCAAGTTGGAAGCAGCAGATTCGCTCCTTTTTAAGGCATCTTGGTTAAAAGATTTGTGTCAGTTGCCTAAAATTCAGAATATTTCCATTAAAGGAGCTTGCATGGAAATGGCACAGGAAGTTCAAGATTATATTCAGAATTTAGGGAATCAAATTAATATATCGTTCGATGGGCTAGATTCAAGTCAATCTTATTAAAAGCCTTTGTCAAACTTATGGTAACATAAGTATCTATACCTCGAAATAATCACTACTGCAGCAATAAATTTCAGTAAATTTTGCAAAATGTTTATATTGAGACGAGCTTGTTTTACGTAGTAGCAACGGTAAAAGCTTCAAGGTTCAAGGCTCGGTATTTTATGTAACTACAATGACCATTGAAAATTGAAATATATCATGGAAATGATAATAACCAGTCGGAAAAGTAAATTTAAAAAATAAAATATTTATTAGTCATACATTTTTGCATGTACATACAAGATCATTAAAGTTATGAAGTGAAATCGATGTTTTGCTGGTGCAAATATAAGAAAATAATTATAATAAATGAAAAATTTTAATTTCTATAAGTATAATAGTTTTCTATAATAATATAATATAATTTTAAAAATTTCAAACATTTTGTACGTTAAAGAAATAAATACATTGTTGACTGTGACAAGCTCACGGTTGAGACTTTGAGACAATTGAAAGACTTTAACATTTAAAAACCTATATATCTAAAAAAATATAATGAAAAATGCATTGCCTCATGAAAAATTTCAGCTCTTAAATCAATTCATTAAAAAATATTCAATACACCGTAGACCCCATTTATATCAAACTATTTGGTTCAGATCGTCAATCAAGATTTTCAGCATGCTAATCTGTGAGCTTCCTGTTTTTTCCAAAATGTCAACAAGATCTTCAAGAGTGGACTGGAAGCTCTTTAGATCCTCCTGTAGTTTACTGGACCAGCAAAATCGACGTTGGAGATCTTGCAAATCCTACGAAAAGACAAAAAATAATTAATAATAAAGTACAATAAAGTCTGTTATTCTATCTAAATCGCTATGTTGCAAATGTTGCAACGGCCCAGACAAGTAGTAACATTTTATCTAAATTACCTGAAAAACCAGAGAGTCCCTATCAATTGAAAAAGCTTCTTGGAAAGAACTGATGGCTTGGTAGTAATCTTTGGATTGAACACAAACAATCCCCTTCAGGAAGAGTAAATAGGCTGCAGATCTGAGGTGTAAAAAAGTTGCATTTCCAAGGTATTTATCAATAGTCTCATGAATAAAAAGCTTGTTTGCGTTTACATCCCGCATTAGCACATGGATGAAAGCAAAAAGGGACAAAAAGTGGCCATCGTCGATCACCAGCGCCCTCTGGAAATAATTTCCTGACATATTGATGGCTTCTGCGGTTCCCTGTGTTATTACATTGTTTACCACAAATTAAAACTTAAAAAGAAGTTGTACATAATGTTTTCAAAGTTGTAATATTTGTGTCAATGGAATTTTACCTGATTTAAATAGTACATTCCCATTCCATAATTAGCTTCCAAGGTCCAAGGATGGGCGACCAAACACCTTTCCAGACAAGTTTTCGCCAATCCTGTATCCCGGAACTTCGGAGGAAGCAGCGAGGTAAAGATTTCTGCTATTGTTGTATTTGTCGAAACAGAAGTTGGCGTCAAGTGCATTATCCGTCTGCAATTAACAAGTAATTTTAGATATTTAAAATATCAGGAGAAATCTGGGTGTTGTAATTATATGAAAAGTTTAATATATTTAAACAAAATAATGAATCCAAAAAAATATAAAAATTGAAAATATATAATAATTATTATATATGAAATATTACAATGCTCGTTCACGGATAAACACGACCGCGTCGGAAATATTCCGAAATGTTTTATTCCCGTGAATGAACTTATCCTTGTTGCTAAATTGGGATTTAGCTTTTGATAAACTCTCCGCCAAAACAGCAATGTCAGCGGTCATGGACATTGGATTATTTGGCTCAAGAGCAACTGCAGTTGCAACTGATTTTTTCTCCTCCTTCCAAAGAGGATAACAAAAATTTGAATACAGTTGCTTTCGCTTAGAACGAAGCGTTGCTTGAAGACAAAGATGCCATTCGTAGTAGTTTGGGTCAAGCTGGACCATCTGCAAGAGAAAAAAAATACCTAGGTATAATAAAATAAATAATAAAATAAATAATAAAATAAATAATAAAATAAATAATAAAATAAATAATAAAATAAATAAT
>JAQGAK010001191.1:0-38291 GCA_034696945.1 Lipothrix lubbocki
TTACTTATTTGCTGAATAATTGATGCTCTCTTTTTGTTCAACATTGACTGCAAATCTTCCACCCGTTTATGAACCTTCAGGAAAAAAGTAAGGAAAAAGCATGTATTACATGTGAGCACTTTCAAGTCACATGTTCACAGCCCATCTACAGGTTCAAAGTCTATTTAAGGATTCACAGATCAAACCATTTCTTGCACTATAATGCAATACGAAACTGTACTGCCAACATAACAAAATAGATGTTTAAATCGGTCAAGAAATTGAAGTTAAGGTCAAATTCAGTAATACATTGAAACTTTGCGTTAGTCTATATCAATCACTGATACCTGGAGAATTCAATACGCAGCTATAACTTAAACGATAACGATAGAGGTTGTTTTTGAAAAAGTTTCTAAATTAGGTTTTTTGTTAAGGTCCGAAATTATATGCGGCATCCTAAGAACCGTAAAATATAAACAATGACAAAACTCACTTGATGAAGGAGATTTTTTGATTGTGATGTTGTAGCAGAACTAAGATAGCTTTTAGAAGCAGCAAGTTCATCCGAGATACTCAAAACTATTTCAAGAAAAGCATCTATTTTTTTGACTAATCCAGAATCCGTTGTATTGTCCGTGCTACCCGCTGACTGATGTGTTGATATTAAGTCGATTCCTTCAGCACACAGTTGGTTTGCCTTTAAATAAACAAGAAAAGTGCGAATTACAAATAAATTATAAATCTAATAATTCAACTCATGACAGTTCCTCAATTATTACAAATACTGATGAAGGAAAATTCATTACCTTTTCTATTGTGGATTGAATCTGACGCCATTCTTTTTGAGTTTGCCCTTTTTCCTCTACTACAAAACTAAAATGCTTGACTATTCTCTTCAGCTCAATGCATTTTGGTTCCACAGTATCTACGGACGAAGGGTTATTGGCGACAATAACTCTTCCCACAATTTCCAGTTCAATCGCACGGCTTATGTCTTCGTTGACTTGTTCTTGAAGCAGATTTGTTTCTTCTATTATAGCGTCAGTTGTTAAAACACTATCGCCCATATCCGGAAGTGATTCGAGAGTTTTTGCATGTACATCAAATGTTCCCTGTAAGTACACAAAAAACGGATGTAACGTTCTAATATCAATATGTGGGTTATTGCATACTCCTAATCATAGAAATAACACACTACAATGCAGTAAAGCAGATAATAACTTAAAGTTAGTAAGATTATGTCAATTACTTGAAGTTCTTTGAAATCTTGTTCAAATCTACGCAACTTTAAACATTGCTCCAGTTCAACCCTTTCTTTGGTCCAAAATTCTTGAAAGAGTCGAGACGTGTCGTCTATTTGTAGTATGAATCTTTCCACGGAAATCGCGTTGATAACTTGAACTGAACTGGTTGAATGTTTCTTAATTCCACTGGTGCTGGCGGATCCCGTTCTCACCACATTACTATACCCATCTTTTATTCTCAGCAATAAATTTTCTCCGTGGTCAGACGCTAATTTCAACTCGTCAACCAAGCGACTGCATTCGGTGGTCTGCAATGGGCCAAAGTACGTTTAAATAAAAAAAGCTTGAAAAGGATTCTGTATAATAATATTAGATCAGAAGAATACATTATCTCACTTTAGCATCAATAAGATGTTCCGTTGAGACAACATCATTTGGATATTCCAAATCTTGGAATGAGTCCGTAAAACTTTTTAAATCTTTAGAGAGGACATGAAGAGCTACTCCAAACGCCTCTACTTCTATTCGTTGCTGTACCCATTTTACTTTGTCGAAATGAATAACTCCTCCAAAATCCGTAGTAAGTTGACTGGAATCGATAAATATTAGAAGGTCGGAAACACTGCTACACATGGTTAAATGAAACCGCAGATTTTCGGTTCGAAAAAGTTTTGAAGACACTTCTGACAAAGCTTTCTGGAGGAAGCCAGCAGGTCTCAGTACCAACACTCGGTGTATAAGACCCGGAAAATAACTCTGGAAGACAAAAGATTAGATTGAGTAATACATACACTTACATAATAAGGTATTCACATTATGTTTCGTTAGAGATCTTACAGAAATACGCAACAATGTAGATTTTACAGAGTTCCATTTATCGTTCCGACGATCCACCACCAGTACAAAGCCCGATTCTGATTCTTGCATCCTGGTATTTCAAATTCTTACTTTATTATACTTACATTCGCACGATTTCAAGGTACATATCCATTCAAAATTAACAAAATCTTACGGAGGAACAGATGTTAGGTAAACCATGAGACGGCGATAGTCGTGTTCAGCTAGCAAATGAAAGTTGCCTCTGTCTGGAAATATCATAATGTAGTGGTCATCTAATGATTTGGCACCCGTAAGAATTGCAAACTCTTGGTACAAGAGGTCAAATACGTCTTGAGTGGTAACGGGTTTTGTACCCGAATTTGTGACTCCCTGTCCATTACTTGCAGACTCCATGGCTTCTAAATTATCAAGACATAATTTCAGGTTACAAATGCCAAATGTATTGGTGTCACCGTAGATAAGACAATATACTTGTTTTGATAAGTTCAATAAGATAATCTACTTGCACTGATAAGCGCATTAGTTCATATGCGTTCAAATACGTTATGCACTATAGTAGAAATAATAGTCTGAAGGATTCACTAATTTATAAAAAGTATCTATAGAACTTACGAAGAAGAGTGGGTAAACTTCTTCCTAAAGCTTTCCTGGCACTTGCTGATTTAGTTCTAGTTTGTTGACATGGTGGAAACTCCGGGTTCGTCACGAGAGTATCCGTGAAGCCCGAAGGAATTAAACTGTTAGGGAAAAACTCGCCACAACTCAGCCTACTAGTTCTATTATTTGCACTTTCAGAATGTCTGTGAGTTCCACTGAAAGAATCTGGGAAGGAAGACATGGAACCCCTTGAACAATCCAAGGAATCGCCTCGATTGCCACTATCGGCCGACCGGAAAGAAATGAATTCACTCCCATTTTCCTTAACTTGATTAATACGTCCTCGTAATGACTCGACAGACGTTTCTATTTTCGTAGAATTTCTGGAAGGAAATTCTCCAGAAATCGTAACACATGAGGGGGTAGGTGACAAGGCGATCTTAGAATTTTCTGTCTGACTTTGCTGATTTGGGTAGAAATTAAAAGAACCGACAAATAAGGATCCTTGATTATATTCTTCATTCGGTGTAGGAGTCTCCGCCGGAGATGTTCCCACAAACACTGAATTAAACGTTGACGATACACTTAAACGTGATCGTGGGTATGACAAAATATTTGTCAAATGCTGTTTACTCAGCAAGTTAGTAAACGAATACCATTTTCGGGGCTTTGTTTGAGAACTAAATTCTGTGGATGATGTGGACGATGATGAATTCCGATTTACTGATGAACTTCGGCCAGTACGACCATTAACACTATCACTAAAATTCGTGGGAGAATTTTTAGCAGGTGAAAAATTTAATGATTTTGACGATGCTTGAGATCGGAATCTATCCAAAAACGTTTGACTTTCATTTGATAAGACACGATTTCGCCTGGGAACACGGTAATTGTTTTCGCCGACTGCAGCTCCAGAAAATCTACCAGCAGGAAATTCTTTGCAGGTCGGCGAGCGGCATGCATGTTGTTTGCTTTCTGCTGGATGCTCACCACGTCCTTCCTCTGATTCCTCTTGAAACTCGAACACGTACTGATCATGGTCTTGGTCAGATTCGAATACTAGATTCTCGGCCATTCACCACATCTGTACTCGAATATCTGCTATATACACACACAAAAGTTTCTCATTATAGAGCATCAAGGTTTATGTTTACTGTTTACAAAATATGATTACGTTATCATAATCCTATAGGTGTGCATTAAGATCATGTACCATATTTTATGCTTCTGGTGGCGATTTCTACTTGAACAACATGAATAAACACTGGAGCGAGATAATAATTAATAATAATTGAACAAATACACAAGAAAATACACTGACTCACTATTAACGCAAATTACCATACCCAGTATTTACAAAGTTATCATATTAGCAGGCGTCCACAGCTTTACACACTTTATTACTGTAAATTGTTCTACTTTACTGCTTACCACTGCACTGTAATGATTGCAGTCACAGCCACACTCTGAGGTTATTTGTATTGTATCATATTTTAAATGTGATACAACTCCAACTAAATATGCCGCCTGCGATAATTATGCATACATATCTGTAAGTACCGCAACCTCCAAAACTATTTCGTAAAGTTTTGGCATTATCAACAACAACAACTCCTTATGAGTGCATGCTAACTAAGTGAAACCTAAAATCTACACAATATATATGGTGATACTATTTAACTTGGAATAATATACTCACACAAATTCTCCGATTACATTAAAATAACTAAAAGCTGTATGATTACAATACTTTGCGATCGCGAGCTCCTCATTCATCAATAATCCATGTCTACATATTTATAAAGTTGAAAACTAGAAAAGTCACTTATTGTTCGGCTCAAGTTCCTGTTTGAGTTTAGGCCATACTGAACGCACGACAATAATACAATGAATACAAGTAATACATCCAATTACTGCAGTACAAACCTATAATTTCATTGACGTAGAATATCGAACTTGTGACTTGACCGCATTAAAAAACATGTGTCATCTTCCATTAACGGTGAAGTGTAGTATTATTACTCTCTTCCATCACCATTGTCTTTAAAAGCAAACGCAATTCTAGCACTGGTTTAGGTTTAATAGGATGCACTGTCATTCTATAAATTGTTCGCCATTCTATATGTTCTTCATTCTATATGTTTTCCATTCTATAAATATTCGAAGAAACAAAACATCCACATTGTAAATTGATTTTTATTGTTGAATATTGTAGTATAATGAAACAAAACAACTTACCCTTTAATGGTAGTTTGTACACTGACATCAGGGCTGCCGACCAGCTAAATGTGCAATCGTCCAGAGTATTATTAGCCTTGTCGGGGTCGATTGTTCAAAGCTGAATATTCCGAAGCATTTTATTCTGAATAATACCCGAAAACTGTTCGACCTATATAAGTATATATTCTTATATCTGTAACATGTCGGAAATATGAGTCAAAAAACCACCAACACAACTTTTCGAAGACGAATAAGCTGTCTCTATTAATATTATAAGTTCGTATAAGTACCAATAACACTCATCAAGTTCGAGCAATTTAATTAACCATAACGTAAACTTGATTGATAAGTACTTCCGCTTTCCCAGGATCCTCCGATTCTCTCACAATCGCTTTATTTATTAACTGCTCTAATTCAATAACGCAACTTAAATGAGAACAAATGACCTTTGCTTACTTTTCCTTCGAATTAAAAACGCGTATAAGTATAGCCCAGACGTCAAGTTTCAAGTACACTCGGCCCGACCAATCCTCAATTTAACCTTTCAACCACGATTTGGAAAAACATTCTGCGAGTTTGCAACTTTGCAAGGTGTGGAATCAAGTTGTACAGGAATAGGGGATCTTAATTTTATAAATAAATGACTATTTCTGGTTTTTCTTGTCGTTGGGGCACAACAGAGAATTCAGAGAAACCATATATATTTTGTATTTATTGTATTAATATGTATACTTTGTACATGTAATTTAGCATGTTACACGATTCATTTATCATGTAATAAATCCCACAAATCCGGAGTAATTTGCAAAATAGGATCTTCTGACAGCCTTGATTTCTATAGAATATTATTTCCTATATACGATGTCTCTTTTATGATATAATTCCCCGTAAATATTTACCTAAAATAACCTTTTCTAAATATTACTTTGGACTATATTTGCAGCTTATTTTGCTTTCCATTCTTTACAAAATTTGTTATGTTCTCTTATATGTATAGAAGTACATAAATTGAGGGAATTCGTGGGAATCTACGACACAATGATAGCCCATACAATAATATTATAATAAACTGACACAGATAAAACCTTTCCCTGAATTTATCAAGAGCAATATTCTGAAGGAATGTAAAGTTGAAATGGTTTATTTATCATTTACAATTTGTAAGAAAGTCAAGAATCTGAAAGATTTTTCTACAATTATGTGACTGTGAGACATGTGGATACAGAGAAGGGAAGCCTCCTCTGACTCTGAAACTATCAAGTTCTGTCACAAATACGCTCCTCTGGCTGCAACCCAAAAATCCTCCTGTATGTATTTTTATAGCACCTTTGCCTTTGCGAGTATTATAGGTCTAGAGAGTTCGGGGGCAATTCATACAAAACGCTCCTATATAGTTGCAAGCCATGTATATTCTTGTTCAGGTGTACAAATATTGCGGTTGGGGTTGTGCCGTTGTGCGGAACTGTTCACTGTATTTATTTGTATTAATTTTTGTATTAATTTTTGTATTAATTTTTGTATTAATTTTTGCATTAATTTTTGTAATAATTTTTGCATTATTTTTGTATTAATTTTTGTATTAATTTTTGTATTAATTTTTGTATTAATTTTTGCATTAATTTTTGTATTCATTTTTGTATTCATTTTTGTATTCATTTTTGTATTCATTTTTGTATTTTTTTTGTACTTATTCTGTGTATTTGTTTTGTATTTTGTTCAAGTATTTTCGTACAATATTGTAAGAAAATCTCCCGGAAGTAAAAACATTGTTCTTGGAAAGCCCCGTATCCTGAGAGTAGGTGTACTTTATAAACGAGTCGCAACCTCGCAACATTTCATTCATTCCCATTCCATAAAATCGTTAGCCTTATTGCTTTTGTATATTTATATATTTGTAGCCCATGTTTATGTATAAAGTCGTGACTTCTTTGGACGAGATTGTGCCTTTTAGAATTCCACCAGCAGTGCACGCGGCATTCATATTTTTTCCCCTTTTTGGAACTTTGAAAGCATTATTATTTATACGACAGTATATATCCCCGGGTAGAGATTGGGAACGGTTGGACATAAGAAAGAGGAACTCTTCTGGACGGGAAGCAGGAAGATAAGATGCATATGCGAATGTTCGAAATTCAGATTCAGTGCATGTATATAGGTGATTTATGGTTTTTAAAGCCGTAAAAACGACGACATTGTTGCATATACATGTTGCTTCCGTTAAATGACCGGATGGGAAATGATTTCAGACTATTAAATTTTATATACATACTTACTAAAAAACCCGTATTTCTGTATCTCGATATGGATAATATTTTTTTAACCCATTATTGTTTAAATTTTATAGTGTTTTACCTTATTGAGCAATAAGTAATTTAGTTTTAATATTGTAAATATTATACACTAATCTCCTTAAAGGCTTTAGTAATTCAACCCATTATGTATTTGTAATTTTGCAGCAAACTAGATATTATTATACTTAAAAGCACATAAATTATTTTAAATAATTTAATTTTTAATTAAGAAATGGAAGATACGTTTTGTCATATGGCGGAAACGCATTATGAAAGTGAAAGTTGTTATGCAGGAGCATGGAAAGCATTTCTTGAAATCCGACCTCTTGGCAGCTTTGTTATTTTCTTGATTTGATCATTTACTCCTCTTGATTGAGCCCTCATTCTGGACTTGACGTGACTCCTTGATTGAAGGTCGGAACAGGAAGCAAGTCTAAATTGATAAATTAGATTTCCTTACCCAATATAATTGGAGAATGTGAAGGGAACTAAATAGAGGTTTCTATGTACGTATAATTATTACAGTTGCAATTTCCGACCAATTTCTCTGGAGAAAACTAATGAAATCACACATGAAGAAAATTCTACCATGTATAGGAATATTAGTAATCACTCGCAGTATGTAATTTGTATTTTATACCAATACCACATTTTAGCTAATCATCAGGTACGACCATGGGATTACTCTGAATGAAATTATAGTAGCAATACTTTGTTGGGGGGATGTGTAATTTTTTAAACAGAGAGGTCCATTTTCATGTTATTATTGACATTTACTGCGATCTACGCTATAATTGGGCAAGGGATGACGATTAAAAAATAAATTAGACTCTACCAGTAAACGTTTCCACAAAAGAGGAACGTTCACAATCCTCATCCTGTATAGGAAAAGTTTATAAATCTCATGAAAGCTTGTCTTCACGGCAAATCAAACGGTTGTAGATCACCTACCAAACTATTGCCTTTTTAACCAGGACGACCCGAAATAATAAAATTATTCATTTTTTCATTCTAGTTGCTATTGAATTTAATGATAATCTTCTAGTAAATCCAACATTTTTAAAATGCAGCTGAACTAGAAGAATTCCTGGCGTGCTTGGATTTCGGTGCAGTGTAAGAGCTCGTCATCGGAAATTTCCTCGATGCTCTTCTCGAAACATTTTCGCCTCTCGCGCATTCTTCATATTCTTTCACCAGCCCTTCGATGTTGTCCCTTGCCTCTTTGAATTCCGATTTTTCCATTCCTTCCTGGAGGTACCAATGCAGGTAGGACTTTGCATTCCACAATGGTTCAAATTTATTTAAAATTCTCTTAAATCCACTAGAAACCCCAGGAGTGTTCTTCATCAATAGCAAAGTATTTATCCCTGATAATCTTTTTGCATCACTGGCGAAAATCGGTTTTCGAAATAAAGATTGAGCTGGAATCGGACACAGCCCAGCTTTTAAATCATTGGGAACCCAATCAACAAATTTCAGTTTTGCTCTAAAGACCCTGCTGTTATCTGATAAAGTTTCGCCCAGAGCCTTTTCATCGGCAGTAGTGAGGTGACCTCGGTAGAGCAAATTCACTGCCATGTTCAATTCTTCAACAACGGGTTCCGTTTTCAGAAACTGATTTTCGGGATAGAAAATTTCGGTTAAAAGCATGTCGAAGGATTTTATTTTATAGAATTGTTGCACAGGGAATATTGGCGCCATGGAGATTAGGGGGTAATGCATTCTGGCATAAGGAACAAGGTTTTCTCTTAATTCACCTAGATTTCGGTTTATATTCCCTCCAATGTGAAGAGTGGAAGTTATCGTGCTTAGAAGGCTGGCGAGTAAATTGTTTAGATCAGCATATGTCGGTTCAACGATTTTCATCTTATTCTGGCATTTCTCATAAAGTGAGTCAGTTTCGATTAAAAATGCGAGATCAGAATAATCGATGGTGGCGTGATTTGCTAACAGAACATTGTAGGGTTCCGTGGGCGTTGAAGACAATTTCGTTGATGGAATCATATCTACTGTGACTTTGGTAGTTTTTGGATAAACTTCAGCTAAGCCCTTGAGGATCAGGGAGCCGAACCCGGAACCGGTCCCACCGCCTAACGATCTGCAAAGAACAAATCCTTGAAGTTTATCTTCCGATGCTTCGACGAGTTTCTGAATTGCTGCCATTGCTGAATCCAAGGCTTGACTTCCACTACCGTAATAACCTCGAGCATAATTGTTCGACGTTTCTTCTTTCCAGGAGATCAATTGGCTAGGATTATAAAGTCCGTGCCTTTGCTGACGAACTAGTTGGACTGCAGAAGGTTCTAAATCTAGAAATATTGCTCGTGGTATCTGCCGACCTTGTGACCCTTCCGCAAAAAATGTATTCAGTTTTAGATTCGCTGGAGATAATGGACCAGACAGGCCGGAGTATATATCTTTACGAGCAAACTTTCCATCAGAGCCGAGACCGTGCTCTAAGCAGAGCAAGTCCCAAAATCTTATGCCAAAGTCCACTCCAGCTTGCCCGATATGCAGAAATATTACGCTGGAGTCGGAATCCATGATTGAAGACATCTTGCAGATTTCTTGGGTTTTGTAATTGCCAAATTAATAGTACTAAATAAAGTCTTACAACTTTTTTGAGAATTACTTTGAAGTTTAATATACTTTACACAAGAATTTAGCTTGGAGTATATTTAGTGAATGTTTAAAAAACTGGTACATTTTTCAATCCTCCATTATATTTACATAATTAGACAAGTTCAATATTGGCTTTTTAATTGCAACGAATAACGAAATTCATAATTTAAAATTTAGAAAAATTATATGAAGGACGAACTATAGAATAATTATTCTTCCGTTGAGTCCTTTATGTTTTACCGAACTGATGAAAAATAATTTTCAATATTTCGTTTGTAATTCCGATTAATTTAATGAATATCATAGTTTTGAAAACATATCCGCTTTCCAATATAAAATGGGGAACATTTTGGAATCATATCAGAAGATTTTTAACAAATCATTTTTCCACAACGTATTCTATAGTGATGAGAGTCAATTTTTTAATTATATTTTCGCCATTACTTTAACCGAAAATTCGTCTAAAAATTGCAGTAGTATACTGGTGTAGAGAGTTAAGGATAAGGGGGACATGGGAGAAATGGCTGTCACGACGTTCGTCTCACATGGTACACAATAAGCCCATCTATTTTTCCAAAATCGTGGAGAAAGAATTTCCGTAATATAATGTCATTTCATTTTCTATGCACCATGTCGGAGTTTATAAAATCAACATTAACCCTTCATCCTCTATAAATGTCAGGAAACGAATAATGATGAGAAAGATGAGACATGACTGTAAACGGCAAAAACTTCGAATCGCTAATAAAACCACGTATTCCAAATAATTAAAAATGAATAACTGTAAATAGGGTTTAAAAGACTTCTCCAATCAACTAAAAGAGCGTTTTTTAACTTCCTATTTTTTAATGATTCAATAAAACCTGCATGTACAGAATAATGTTCCTGCCCCCTACACCTTCCCCTATACGTTGTATACGTGTATATATAAGTTTACAAGATTACACGGGTGAAATGAACTTTTTAATCATCCCAGCAAACAGGTGTTCAAATAAACACAAAGTTTTGTTGTTGACGTTCACACGATGAGTGCACATATGTACATACAAAAGCAACTGCAGGGATATACACAAACTTTTATACAATACAAGATCAGCTGAAGCCTCAAGCTGGAGACTGGAGATTACTGGAGAACATATAGGCAATGTGATGTACATATTTATGTTCATTTTAACGGGAAAGTGCGGGGAAAGATGCTTTTTACCACATAGGGCAGAGATGAGGAAACCGCTATATGCTTACAAAATACACACACAAAAATCTTGTATATTGGATTATTGTGCATTACACAGGAGGATCGGATGAGTTTTACCACAGCTGGGAAGGGATCTCTCTGCTGATCTCTGGGATTGAGTGTATACGCTTTTTTACGCTGATTTACAAAGTGACAGTAAAAGTCATTCTGTGTTGCACTCAAAATCAAAACACTTAAGCACTATTGTTATGAAAGGTCATAAGATTTTGTTAGACTGTGCCGGGATATTATATTTTACTACTTAAATATTGTATGTAAAAATATTATTGTAAAGTGACACCGTGACAGTAGTTGACTACTAATTCTATAGTAACTTTTACTTCAGTGTTATTATATTCATATTCCCACGTTGATTCTAATTTTATGTATCTACAAAAATGTAACTTTGGGTTCTAAACCATGGAAATCTGATATTTCCCATATACAAATATACATTTTGAGCTTCACGAGTTCTTGACTTGACAGCTGACAACGAAAACTTGATTTTAGACGTACAGCAGATACATCCTATCTGTAGCTTTCTCATTTCTCATCCTCAGCAATTTAATTATTTAATGGTCAAAAATATATTCTCCCATGTATTAAGAAAGGTACTGCAATAATAAATATTTTATTTGCATTATCTCAATATTCTGCTTAAATACTGTGAACTGTACTGTGACGGGAAAAGGTTAATGTACATAATAGTAACTGTTATCCTGAACATGTGCGAAAGTTGCTACTGCAGCTTACACTTACTACGGCCACCCAGCATAAATATTAAAACACGTCAGCAACTGTTGTTGGTGACTAGAAGAGATTGACGATCCTGGTAACTAAGGTTGCTGCGCTAATGCTGTTTGTCTTGTTAAATGTTACTTACCACTACTTTCCACATGTGTTTACAATACATATTTAAACATACAGCTGTTGTTAAGTGGAATTAAAGTTTATTAGTATATACTGATAGCTTTTGTATCTCATTCAACACTGAAATTAAACAGCCGGAGTGTAAAAGTGGATGAAATATCAGGGGACAATACAATCTAGCATATTCAATATTCAAGTATAAAAATATACTGGGTTGCAAAAAAGGTATGTTCCAATTTTGGTTGTTTAAAAAATTGCTTAAATTGTGACTAGTATTATTAGCTACAAATTACACGTACATTCAATGATTGAATACATTTTTGCAATGGTAATACTGCGCCTAATATGTTATAATATTATTAGTAAAAGGGGAGAGATTCAGTTGCCCTTTACGGGGGGGGCTTTTGAAATAACTGAACTGACACTCTGACACATAATGTTGTAATATTGATAATGTTTTCCATGATTACCCTAAAATAAAATAACTGTGAATAATGAATTATGATTATTGTGTGCTTTGTGACATTGTTATTTTACACACATATGTATTTACTGTATACTAAATGAGTTCAAACACGTAACTAATCGCAACTTGTCGTGTGTGATGGCTGTCTGTTCTGGTTTTGCCGATAAGTAGAAAAGTTAAATATAGATATATTGATTTATTCTGATTTTTTCGCCTTAGACCAACATGGAGTCGAACAACTCTAGAAACGCATCCCCGAAGAAGAAATCTCAGCGCCAGCTGGAAGCTGAAGAAGATGTTTTACAAGATAAAATAATAGGTAACTAAATATTAAAATCTATTTATTGATGTTTTGCACGTCAACATTTGAATCTCATGTACGGTTTGGTGACATGAGTGTATTTGTATTGAACAGAGACCTTGACATCCAAGTACTCCGAACTTAACAGCTTTGATTTGCTGGAGAAGACTTTAGAACATTTGCGAGAAAATATCAAACCAGGAATTTGTTTAATCTGCATTGAAAATGTGGAGAAGGATGAAGCTGTAAGTGTACATGAAATTATGAATCTAAAACTTATTTAAAATATGTGACTGTGTTTGAAAATGACATTAATTTATGACTAAATATAGATATGGTCCTGCGACAAATGTTATTGCATCCTCCACTTGGTGTGCATTCAGCGTTGGGCAAGGGACAGCATTGCCAACGTGAAGGAAGCTGCAGCTTACAAGGGATTTAATCTTCCGATAGTATGGTGTTGGTGAGTTTGACAAATTATTACAAACAACATATGTACTGTAATCAAAACAGCGTTTTCTAACAACTGCGAAATTTTGCAGCCCAAAATGCCGAGGTGAAAACTCCGAAAGTCAGTTTCCTGGGAAATACAAGTGTTTCTGCGGAAAGGTGGAAAATCCTAAAACTGACGGCTGGTCAGCACCTCATTCATGTGGAGATACTTGTGGCAAACCGTTGAAGCCTGAGTGTGGGCATTATTGCATATTGTTATGTCATTCAGGTAAATTAAATCAAAAACAAATTATTGATCAGTTATCACTGTATTTGTATAGCATGTGGATTGTAATGACGGAATGATTCTGATATAAAATGATTGAAAAATAGGAGCTTGTCCTCCATGCCCGAAACAAATTACCAGTTCCTGTCACTGTGGGAATTCGGAACCAAAGACTTTAAGATGCTTTTCCAAATCCTGGTCCTGTGGGAAAGCTTGTAGTAACTTACTAGAATGTGAGGAACATCCCTGTCCAGCAATATGTCACAGCGGTGATTGTCCCCCTTGCGCTGTTCCAGTGAGCAGACCATGTTCATGTGCATCCCCGCAAAACTTAGTCTACCAGTGTTCTGAACTACTTGAAAACAGCGTGATTATTTCATGTGGAAATAAGTGCAGAAAAATCTTGGATTGTGGAGTTCATCTATGTAGCGAAAACTGTCACGAGGGGATCTGTCTACCATGTGAGCAGAGTTGTCCCTGTGGAAAAAAGAGAGTACAGTGCGCTGGAGAGCTTAATAGGGGATTCGGTAAACCTTGTGAGGACACTTGTGGGAAAAAATTGGATTGTGAGGAGCATATCTGTGAACAAAAATGTCACGCGGGCAACTGTGGTTCTTGTCTCCAGTCGATTATGAAACAGTGTAAATGTGGTCAGTATGAGAAGGAAGTTTTATGCTCCAAAGAGTTTACCTGTGCGACCAAATGCAGGAAAATGAGAGATTGTGGAGTGCACACTTGCAACAAAAAGGTAAGTATAAATTTGGTCATTACGACGACACTATCAAGATCTCGATTATCGATCAATTTGTATATTTACAATGAGTTTATTTTTCATGTATTAAGTGTTGCTCCGGAGATTGCCCACCGTGCAGGAATCCCTGTGGAAAGACTCTCCAATGTAAAAATCACAAATGCGAAATGATATGCCACCGAGGTGCCTGTTATCCATGTCCTGTGAGTGCGCCCGTAAAATGCTATTGCGGAGAAACTGTCCGATATGTACCTTGTGGATCCGAGAAGAAGTGCAGACCGCCTGACTGCTCGCAATTCTGTGCGAGAAATTCCAAATGCGATCATCCCGCAATACAAAAACACAAATGTCATTATGGAGAATGTCCGAAATGCCGCCTTGTATGTGGAAAATTAATGCCTTGTGGTCACAATTGTCCATCGCAGTGTCACTCTTCCAAATTGAGTAGAAAGCCTTGCTTCAAATGTGTCAAACTTGTTCCCTCGAAATGTGATGTACATCCCGGTGTTCAAGTTGAATGCCACAAACAAAATGAGCCATGTGAGGAAAGCTGTGGAAAAATGTTGGCATGTGGGGTGCACATTTGCTTAAAGCGCTGCCACAAGACGATCATGGAAGATTGTGGATTGTGTAATGAAGCATGTGGAAAGCCTCGTCCCCCTGGTTGTGACCACGAATGTACGTTGGGCTGTCATCCTGGCCCGTGTCAGGATTGTTCACTGGTAGCTAAAGTTCTTTGTCATTGTGAAGAGGAAACCAATTTTGTTATGTGTCACAAACAAAACAATTTATCTGAAAGTGAAAGATCCTGCAAAAATCAGTGCCCCAGAAAGGTAAAGCAACTTTTCAATATAATCATACAACTAATGTTGTTGTTTGTAATTTAATGCCTGATTTTATTATCGTCCCTGTAGTTAAACTGCGGTCATCGGTGTCTTTCTTTATGTCACTCTGGAGAATGCCCGCCCTTGGAAAAGTGCAGACGAAAAGTAAAAGTAACTTGTCGATGTAAAGCGTTTAAAAAAGAAATTGAATGTTTTCTCCTGGGGGATTCAAAAGTACTCGAATGTTCTGTGGATACCTGCAATGTTACTTCAAAACCAACAACAAATGTTGGGAAAAGTAAACGAAAGCCCCGGCATAAAAAAAACTCGGAAAGTAATGATTTAACTTCTGGCAACGAGAATGGTTTACAAGAAAACGCGGATGAAAAAAACAAAAGTCAAGGGGGCACACTGGCTAAACCATTAATTTTGACAGTAGTAGCTATAGCTGTAGTTATTACCGGAATAATGGCTCGATTTTCCTCGGATTCCTAAAATATATTCAACTATTAATATTTAATTAGAGCAAATTTACTGCTTGTTTTGGTTTGAATTTACTTAAATTATTATAAATTATTAACTTACTACATAATAAATTACATTAAAAAGAATTATTTTTTATTTTTGTACCATATCAAAACATTACGTAAATGTATTTATAACATACATAAGCGTATATATTGTATTATGTATTCTAATGCGAAAACATTTGCCTGTAAAGTTTAAAACCTAACTTTACAGGTAAAAAACAGTTACATCGTGAACAATTGTGACGATTGAACCGACAATTTACAGTAGAAATACTTCCAGTATCTCGAATTTGTTTTTTGTTGTTCTTAAAAATGGGTCTAACGATAAGATGGTATCGTATTCGTATTTTTCTTCTTAACCTTATCGTATAGGTACTCTTGAACTCATGAGTTGTTTTTTATTCAATTTCTTCAATAATTGTAAAATGAATTAGAGATTCAGTTTGTTCCCGTAATCCTTGATAAAATCCAAGAAGCTGAGCAAAATCATTCTCGAAAGTACTGGATAAAGCCTGAAGATTTAAATTAGTTTCATAAAGTTTTTGTGCGACTTCCGTTGTTCTGTCTTTAATAGGCTTGATTTTCACTAGCCCTCTTTGACATAGCGTTTGCAAACGACTATAGACACTTTCCTTTACACAACGAAGTATTTTGGGATTAGAACATCTAAATATACAACAGTCTTTCTCGGCAGTAATAGTTATCTTTTCTTCGTAGAAATAGGCCGTAAAACTGCCCGTTGTTTGAAATGTTTTTGTATCACTTACAACGTCAAAACCTCGAGAAATCTCAACATTGTTCAAAACCACAGTTTCCAAGAACGTCGCACGAAACTTTTCACAAATACAAATAGAAAACTTGCTTAGTAAGGGATAGTTACTCGGAACACTTACATCACTTATCCTTAAATTAAACTGCGCTTGCAAAAACGCCCTGCGTCCTGCAGATAAGAATTTCAAAATATGGCCTGGGAAAGACCTAACCAAAAATGCTTTTGTGTACGCCTTTTCATTCCTTTGCATAGAAAAAACCAACATTATATCTATTTCAAAAACCGTTTTCAAAGAATAATCTGGTACAAAGTTTCCGGAAAATTTTTCACTGTCACCAACGCGAAACGTTTTATCAAAATTCCAACAAGTATTTTGTCCCGAGGGGAAACAAATCATTAAAGACCAAAACTGAGGATCGAAAGAAAGATCATCCGACGTATTAGATACCGTAACTAACGCAGTCTCTGATGTCACATTCGGTAAAATTCTACAATCAACTTGAAACAGCTTGGAAATTTGGTCTGATGTTACTACATTAGAAACAATTTGCAAGAGTGACAACTGTTTCAACATGGCCTCTCTCTCCAAAAGAGCATTATTGGCATCATTAAGTTTTTTTGCCAAGGGTAGTAACTCCAGCAAATTAGTTGTCATGTTGCTAAGTTTTAAGGCTGCACTACTGATTTTATTTTCTCCTATTTTTCTATTCGAAGGTACAACAGTACATTATTTTGTACACCGTAATCTTGCAGAGTAGCGGTAGGTACTGACAATATTCCCACTGGAACGGACTGAATTAATACGATTCTCTTTTCGGTTTCCGGTTCGATGTTATTGTTCAAATGGTCTGTAACCTCTCCCACTTGGGCAAATATAGAGACTTGAAGGCTAAAGCACTGACCTAAAAAATCAGCAATAATTTAGTTCCTTAAATTCCACAAAATCATTTTTGAGGATTAAAATATAACGCCAATATTTTATGCACTTGGAGTTCATTTTGAAGCTACAATACAAATATGACCAACACCAAGCACACCTGTTATAATATTTTTCAATTTTGCAGTAATCATCTTATCTTCAAACCCAAGTACTCGTTTTTTCAACAATACTTCATAGGAGGCCCGTAAAGCTGGTAAATGTTTCAAATTACAAGGAACTTCCAAATTACACGATGATGTAGTCTCATTCACGAAATTAGACGTGGCTCTGTAGGTGTATTACATTAGGTTGCTCAACATTATCGAATTAATTAAGTATTTACATGAAATGAAGGCAAAGGAAATTTACGGGACTGTGGCAACCGAAGACAGTACTGAGTAGTACTGGCGAGACTTGCATCTCAACAAATTTTTTGAGGGAACAAGCTTTGGTAAATCACACGTATCATCAAGTACTTTTCCACACCCCGAAAAAGAAGTATCTCCTGCGTAAATTATTTTCCTGTTGTCTGTAATCTACGATGATGAATTTTCGCAATTAATATATACTTCTAATTCTTATTCAAAACGAACAAAACAGGTAAGGGAGATTTGTCGGGGATTGAATCTTACAGCCATGTACACTCCTTGAGGGTAAGCATTTTGAAACTCATGAGGAAAGAAACCATCAATCACATCTTGGACAAAATATTTGGCTCGACTACTTGAAAATGACATAAAATCCTTTTCAGAGTCTAGTAACAAACCGTTCTTGTACATTGTAATATTGATTCCATCCCATCTCTGAAACATAGAGTTAAAAGTAAGAAATAAAAAACTGTTATCAGTTTTTGTTATTGTAATCAAACTAATTTGCCTTGAAAGTGGCTCCACCCGTAATAAAGCAAAGTTCCATAGTTTGACCATTTTCAATACGCTGATTCAACTGCTTTACGCAATTTAAAAACTTATCGAAATCAGGTTCAAAATCTGTAATATCCGAGCTAGATACCCTCGAACTTAGGGACGAGGTTGAATGATTTAATTGCTCCAGTCTTTGAAAAGCTATTTTTTCCTGAAGAGCAAAGTCATATAATATAATATACAACACACATGGTAGAAACAGAAGTGTATGATGAACACACACAAAAAGATAACCATTTTCACCTCAATGGTGTTTAGCTGCTTCTGCATATGTTGGCACAAATTTTTGGAAGTACAGGATTCAGCTGAATTTGTGTGTATAATATCTTTTAAATTTTTTACTTCTGCTTTGAGCCTACAGATTTCATCTTCTCTGTCTTGCATGGTTGTAAATATGCTCGCAATCTTATCTTGAACTCTCTGGAGATGCTCGTAGTTATTTACATTACTAATAAAATATTTGTGTCTGGGTGTGCGTGGCTTCTGTTCGTCTGAATTTTCTACTGCGCCTACCAAAACCTTCGACGACTCCTTTGATTCCATTTGATTGTCTCGGTAATCACCAGATTTGGATACTGCTGGCACTGACAGTAGAAATTTCGTAGTATAGTCAAATAGTTTATCAATTAAAAATCCCTTAATCCGATATCAAGGAACCTCACCATGTTTTTGTCTTTGTGATTCAACGGCACAGTCTCCGCGATTGTCATTTGCTTTACACCCTTGCTGTGGGGCATGACTATTACTAATTCCATAAAGAGGTTTTTGAACAGGAACAAATTGAGTCGGAGAACTGACATTTGTTGTTGTAAATGGAGATATCTTTTTTTTAACTTGTTTATTCAGTTGTATTGTACTATTTGATTCCGGGTTATGACAATGACCATAAGCAGGACGATCTTTTAAAGGTGAATCACCTCGACTCGTGGTATTGTGTCGTCCAGAAGCTTTCTCAGACAACGATACCTCTCTTTTGAACGATAGTCGGTTTGTCGGTTAATAAATAAAACTCCATGCTGCAGCACGGACAGTCACGTGACAAAAAATAATACTACTGTAATGTTGAAACTAACCTTTTATTTATTTCATCATTAGACACTCCCATCACTATGAAAGGAAACTGCTTCATAGTTGGATTTTTGCCTTCAGAATTAGAAGCGCGTGATTGATCCATCAGAATTGCCGACTTGAACGGAGCTATGAAACCAACATTATGAAACAAAATTAGTGCCTGCCTCAGTCAACTCTCCGACTCTGCCATACAATACATCCAATACTACACTAAAAAACTTTTAGTTAACCTAAATTTCAAAAAGTATGAGTAAAATCTCACTCTATTGTCAGCCAAATGATTTATTCCCACCCCGCATATGCCCTATAGTCGTCTTGATGTTAACAAATTCGACCATTCGACAACCAATAAATTGAGAGACGGAAACTACAGAATACGAGGTCACCTGTTGTGATTTATAAAAATAAATTATTTAACTTTACTTTAAATAATTCGTTTCAAGGAAAAATAACTCAAACTATATTATTAAGAACTCCAAGATCCCATCCCCATTCTCATCATCAACCATTACCTTGCAAGCTTCTTTCTAAAATAATAATGATATCTATTCTAACATTCTTACGTCTTTAACGCCGTGTGTTTGAGCTATTTCTGTCAACACGCCTCCGTCCACGATGTGATATTGCTATATTTGCTATCGGTAATCTGTAAAGAAAAAATGTCAATATTTAGAACATTAATATTGTGTCAAAATTTTCTTTCTCTCTTTCCAGTTTGATTAAGCCGATAATAATATTCATACACAAAATTACCAACCAATAAAATGTGGCTTCGTTTTGGTAGCTAGGGATACAAAAGTATTTAAGTAATGCCCGCTAAACAAAACATGCCCGATAAACTTAATCCACCTAGAATCCCATAAAACGTAACTACATAGTTGGTTGCTGTTGGCATTTTAATACTGTCAACCAGAGTTATTCCTGTGAGTGAATCCCTTAAAATTATAAATGAAATCTAAGTAATTAGAAAAGTAACTTACCCGGTACACAAACTACAAACCGATGAAAGTATTTAAAAAAATGTGACTTTGACCGGATTTCGGATCTGCTACAAGAGGGAATTCGATAAAAAAATTTCTCAGCACTGAAATCCAAAATCAGAATTCTGATTTAATACTATATGAAACAAATAGGTACATGAAACATTGAGAAAGGTTTTCTTAGCTTGAACCCGACACCGACCCCAACATAACCCGTATAAATTCTATATTTAAAATTGCAATGGAGAGCGGCCACAGTAACAATTTATTGCAATTCCAAAAGCAAAATCATCTGCACGAAAGTCTCTTTAGAGTAGATCGGATATCGGATCAGTATGTTTCCCGCCAATTCTTACAAACTTTACTTTCATGTGACGTCCAATAAAATTTAAAATCGAAGCGCGCAATGAAGTTAGACTTGTCGAGTCGAAGTCGAAGTCGAAATAAATTATAGGATTTCTTTCTCTCAGCAAAAATCAACTTCAAATTTCCGCAACGCCCGCACGGCAGACGGAAATATTATAATTTGTATTTGCCTGATTGTTTTTGATTTTGTATTTTGTACTCTGAAAAAATGCTTCGCATCTGTAAAGAGGCAATAAAAATTCCGACAGAAGTTTGTCGCATGTCATCACGTAGAACATTATTTATATTTGTATCCAAATCCAAAACTAATAAAAATATCGGTGTAAATCCTGTACCACAGGTTGGCGCAATTCTAAAAATTAACAATTTTATCGGTCTTATTACTAAAGCTAAGTCGTCGCAATCGCAACCAATACAAACATTTCCGGGAATGTTTCTACTTGGGTTTTTAGGATTATTCAAAAAAGATGAGGAAGAAACAGTGGAAGATCAAATTTTAATGACAATTAAACGAGCCATATTGGCAATTCAGGTAACAAAACCAGTAAATGCTTAACTATTGATTTTCCTTTTTGTAAATGTAATGAGTAAGCCAGCATGTGTGTTTTACTTTCACAGAGAGAAGACCTTCCAAAGGCTGAAAGGTTCTTAAATAAGGCTTATCGCATGAGCGACCGTGAAATGTTAGAGGATGCAAAAACGCAAATCATTGACATTCAAGCTAACCTACAGCTGCAGAAGGGAGACCTGGTGCAAGCCGAGAGATTGTTTAAACTGGTTGCCCAACGGCTGGTTGCTCAGGAGAAAGCAACCACTACAGATAACTCTATTGTGGAAATAAGTATAAAACTTGCAGAGATCTATAAATTAAGTGGCAGAATTCCAGAAGCTCTTTCGGGCTTCGAGTACTGTGTTGAAACCCAAAAGGAAAAAGTGAGTCACATATATATTTTTATGGCTATTTGTGTTATTTCTCTGATGTTTTTTATTATTAGGACGTTGATTTTTTATCAGTTGAGTGTCATATGATAATTATGTTCAGATAGAAAAGCAAGGGGATGAAGATGAAAATACGCTCTTACTTGGTGCTTGGGCTCTGCATGGTTTGGCCCAAATGAATATTGCAGCTGCCACTACGGGTAAGGCAAAGAAGCAGCAAATCGAAGCCTGCTTATCTTTAATATCAGATGCCTACAAATACGCCGCGAAAGCAGGTGGTCCAGATTGTCAACAGGTATTGTATATTTACTGGTAAATTTTTCGTTGTATCGGAATCAGATGTAAAGATTATAGTATTCGTTGTGCAGGCCCTGGCAATACAGAGTGATATGGCAACAACTTACGCTTTATTGGGTGATCTCGATAATGCCCTAAAGACAGTTGAGCAGTGTGCTGAAGCAGCAAAAGACAAGTACGACCCTTTGTACGCGACATTGAAAGTAAATGCTGGAAATCTATTCTTACAGGTCTGTGTACAATGGTATTTAAATCTAAGGTGATTACAATGACATTACGCAGTAGTTAAATCAATCTTGTGTATATGTTGTTCCAGAAAGGAGATTATAATGAAGCTGAAAAAATGTGCGCTGAAGCCTCAGTCGTTGCTAACAGAGCTAACGACTCGGATTCTATTGCTAGAGCATTGGAATGTGTTAAACGAGTTGGCGATCTAAGAAATAAAGCACAGAAAAATGTCTAAATTAAACCAGATATTTTTTGTCGTAATCCCGTTGACATTTGCGTCAGTGCAATAATAATACTAGTCGATTTTTAGTAATGTAATAATCACATCCAATGGCTAAACGAGTATTTGCCGTAACACTGATAAGCGACAGTATTCGGTTTCATCCCCCGTATGAGTTACACACGTGTTTGCCTGCTCCTCCTTAACACATGATGATGGCTTAACTTAGTTTGTATTTGACTTGTGGTGCTTTTTAAACGTGTCTTCCCCATCTCATTTACTAACTGGCTTATATGCTTGTTTGGACAACGCAATAGTAATTGTGATTGATGTCTAAGCCGTGTTGATTTCTTATACTATGCAATGCTATGTTAGGTAGTAGCGTTGCGTGTTAAAATAACCTGCTACTTAATTAGCTATAGTTATTTATTATACTATGCATCATCAGTATCTCAAATCGCAACTACAATGTTAGGATAAGATAAAAGACGGTAATAAAAACTTCCTAATATAAACCAAACATCAGCGAATACCATTTATTATTTCATTACAACGCAACATAGTTAACTTTTAGACAAATAACAAGTAATTTTGAAAATACACTTTTATAATGAAACTGAAACCGAATGGAAAGAACGCAAATATTAAAGTTTGAGTCGGTTCAATAACGGAAACATTACTTTTAATTAAATTGCTATAAACTTAAGCAGACGGTTTCTCCTCGATAATAGCCGTGGTTACGTGAGAGTTCCTGGACACCATCTCGTCGCTGTCAGCGGGCTCTGATGCACAAGACAAGCTTGGGAATTTCTTCTGGAGAGCTACACGGTACTTGGGATGGCTGGAAAAAATATGAACAAAACATTATACATTTTCGATCACTTGTATGTATATTGTACTTAATAGTCTCGGGACTATTTCAATAACTGCATACCTGATGCCATATACGATTGGGTTGTAGATGGCGTTAGCCTTAGCGAAAACGGATCCCCAAATGGTAGCCAATGGAGTGATCTTGCTGAAAGAGAAGATTCCAGTGAAGTTGATGATCAGGTATGGAGTCCAAGCCATGAACCACAGAGAGATGGTCATCAATGCGATCTAACAGAGCATAGATAACCTTTTAGTGTAACATATTCTGGAGAAAAGCCTGGGTACGTAGGTCACCCTGTGGCAAGGTAATATAAATTGTGAACTGTCGTGTTGATTAACCTTGGCCAATTTGCATTCGGCTGAAGTCTTTTGTGAGTCGGCAGATCGGAGAGATTGTACATTCATCTTCTTTGCCTGCTCTCGCATCTGTTGTTCGTGTTCAAACACAGCCTGAACAATGTAGAAGTACGAATAGATGATGATGAAGAGAGGTAAGAAGTAGCAGAAGAAAGCGTAGACGACAACGTAGGATCGAGAAAACCATTCCTTGTTCAGGTAGTCCAATCCGCAAGCAGTCATGTTTCCTTCAGGTACATATCTAGAACAAAGATCGTTACGGTTAAATGCGTAAAATACAGACTATGGTCATCTACGAAAAACGAGGATTTAACAAACGAATCTAACCGGTTCCAGCCGAAAAGAGGGATGACGGTCCACACAGCAGAAAAGAGCCAGACGCCAAGAATTCTGGAGAAGGCACTCTTGGTGGTCATGGGTCGGGCTGAGATACCGTTGACGATGATGTTGTATCGGTCGACGGCAATCATAACCATGGTCCAAATGGAGGCGCATCCAAAAAGAGATCCCAACATTCCGTACAGTTCACACATTAGAGGTCCTGTAACATTATTAGCGTTAACAATATCATTGTTAGTATTCGAATTGCAAATACTGTTGAGGCGTTTATGTGGTATATTTGCACTTACCAAACACCCAGGTTTCGCCAATGCAGTTGACAATCATAGGTGGTGCCATGGTTGCCATCATGAGGAAATCCGAGAAAGCCAAGTTGACGACGAGGAGATTGGATGGAGTTCGGAGGTTCTTGGTGGACAAGAAGACGGAGATGACGACACCGTTACCAGTCAGAGAGATCAATCCGAAAATGAACATTGCGAAGCCCAGAAGCGAGTGCCACAATGGGTTCATTGGGGCGAATTGATACCTGTTTGTAAACACGAAAATAAGTGAAAGTCATATGGAGTGAGATTATTTCCCACCTCACCAGATACTGTGTAGGCAGTAAGTACATGGTAGAAAGTTGTTCATATTGTAAACTGATTTCTTACCAATGAGGATCGATGAGGTCCAGCATGTCGACAGGGACCCTGTCCACGACGGTGATGTTGCCGAACTTGCTGTTCATTGGAGCCAAAGAAGCTGATCCGTACCCGTAATTCATTCTATGAAAAAAAACAATTTAAGTTATTATGACGTATGCAAATGATGTATATTATGTATGAAAAAAAGGAACCCTACTTACTTGTCTGTTTCGAAGGGAGTGTACAACTGTTTACAATATGAAAACCACAACAATCGAAAGATGTACTCAAACGATGCTAATAAGTTTTACTGTAAAGTGTTGTCAAAGGTAAGCTTTATTCTTTTAGGAAAAGAATCAACTTCCTTTTTGAGAATTTCTAGAGGAGAAATAGTAGCCCTGAAGAGAGAAACCGACCGACTGAAGTGACAATAATTTTGGTCTGCTTTATATACCACCCCGTTTCACCGATAGAGCAGAAGTTGTGCCATGCGACTGGATTTACCCGTTACCCATAAGTTCTCGTAGTTTGAGAAGTAGTTGACATGCACTTGATTGTAGTTGTCAGTACTCCTTGGATGAACATATCTTTATTATAAATTGAGCCATGTTTTTCTGGAAATATGGAATCCAATTAAAAGTCAGTACTATTAGTATCATTAATTACTTACGTGTGCAAATATAATTTGGCTTAGCTGGTGAAACCCCGAGAAAACTTAGTGTTTCTCGCACATGTGTATGTTATGATGTCAACACAAAATGAAAATTTATTAGCGCACTCCTACTTAATAGATGTGGAAGTTCTAACTTGAAGTGACAAATTGAGAAGTTCATGGCAAATCTCGCTGTCACTACTATCTTTCTCAGTCGATTTTGCCGAACGGTTATCAGTAAGAAGCAGTAAAAACCGTAAATGTAATATACCTACTAAATAACTATGTAATGTAAAGTGTAAGAATCTAAATAACAGCATGTAGAAGTTCAGTAATACAGATTGTCTTAATTTTTGTTAAGACGGCAGTCATTTATATGAGCATCAGTAAAATGTAAAATGTTACCTGCACTGCATTCTCTATGAAATATGAGGATGAATGGAATACATTACTCTTTCCAACAATTTTGTTACGTTGATGTACGCTAGAAGTGCATTTAATAGGCTTTAGGAATTTACAAAACGCTATGCAATAATGCAATTTACATATTTTGCAGCCCAGATGTTATTTTGGACGTCCCTGCTTTCTTTACTTGGAACTAATATTTGAGTTCAGTTCTACAAGCACTGAAGAAAGGCTGGTGAAAATAAATTTATTATTACCGAAAGCACGCTACATGGCTAAATAAATAAGACAAGTCACGTTATGTTGGGGAAAGCTTCTGAACTGAAGCAATATCAATATAATAAGGTTTCATAAATCTGCCATTAAAAAATTACCGTGTTACCAGAAACTAATAAAGTAAGACTTGAATTTATTACTCTTAAATGAGCAATTTAATTCATACATGCATCGATGCTTGTTATTGATTAAAATTTATTAGATGTGCAAAACCACAAATAAATGAAGAGAGAAAGGTACTTTATTTCACTGACCCCACTATGATGTTTACCTTTTGACACAACATACACAATTCATTGAATTTTACATAAAAATGGTTTTGTTTCTAAAAATTATTTCATTTAGATATTGTAACAATGATTTTACGCTATATTTACTGATTCAAATAGTGCACGTTTCTGTGCTATCTATATATGCCACGCCACGATAAATCTTAAATTTCTTCACAGTTTGGTTGGGCGATTTTGGGATAAACGGTTCTAGAAATATTGAGTTTATATTTCTGCAAATTCTCACATAATATACATTGTAAATAATTTTGGCACATTTGAAAAATTCCAAACTTATTTGATAGAAACAACCATTTTGGAGTTTGAATTTCTTAGTTGTAAGCCTTTCTGATCAAAATAAGTTTTGAAACTACAGATAATCGTTTTTGAAATGGAAACATCATATTGTTAACGTCATTTACATTCAGCCATTTTATTGTGACCTAAAGTTGTCAAGGAATGACGGTAATAGAACGGAAGTAGGAAAATTAAATGTGTTAAGGATATTTCAACCATTCCAAAATCAAAACGTTTACCTATAATTACATTGCGTGTACAAACGTATAATTACTTTTATTTATTTTTGCAGTAAAATTTTGAACATTCATGGTCATACGGTGTTTCATTGTGTCTTTTCTATTAATTGATTTTTATATCTAGAAAGCTCGTCCCCTTTTGCATTTTCATTGCTCAAATTATTTTTGCAATTTGATGTTTTAACAAAAGTATTATTCTTGAAGGTACTCTTTCAAAAACACGTAATAAGATATGATAAAGTCTACGATTGGTTCGTAGTTAGTAACTTGTAGTTAACCTAATGAACATTTATAAACAATATCTTTAAATTGGGCTTGTAGTAAGACAGGTTGCTTTCTTGTGGTACCCTTGCATCACCATTTTGTTTTAAAGCTTTTGCATGGTTTTATTACAATGATCCTAGCACGTGTCGTCGTCACTATAAAAATTTACTCGTCCTAAATAATGCTGAAACTTCAGTATAGTTCATTAATGCGAAAATTTGATGCATCATGTGAATATTGTACACTTTAATAGTACAGTTTATATTATATTAACTTATTAACATGATATAAGACTGGAGAAAACGTAAGCATGCGATTAGGTTGCGTTGAGTCCAAAATGAGATCAAGTTAAGAACAAATTCAATAAGAAGCGTTTATTTATGCTTGGATAGAACAACACTCTTGTAAGATGATAATACCTACACCGTGACCTAAATATCCAAATAATATTGTTAGGGTATTTTCGCAACAGAATGTTGGCATATCCTGTCATAAACAAATATCTGGGGTTTATTGTTTGGCTTCATCCAGGAAAACTTCTAACTGTTATCAGATATAATGAAGACATTTGAGACTTTAAGCTTAAAATGATGACCGCACTTTTCTGTCTATCAAATCCAACCATTGGCTACATAGTATGCATATATGTCAATAAAAATGAGAGCAGCACGCATACCTTCATAAACAATGTAATACTTTAAATTCATTCATATTTTACACTGCAAAATTTACACAATTAAGAAAATTCCAGATTTATATAATGAAAATGAAGCTGATTGTAAACGTCTACAAATCAAGTTTTAGTCGGTTCAATTTAAAAGAATCATTAAATGAATTAATACTATAAACTCTAAGCAGACGGTTTCTCATCGATAACAGCAGTGGTTACGTGAGAGTTCCTGGACACCATCTCGTCGCTGTCAGCGGGCTCTGATGCACAAGACAAGCTTGGGAATTTCTTCTGGAGAGCTACACGGTACTTGGGATGGCTGGAAAAAATATGAACAAAACATTATACATTTTCGATCACTTGTATGTATATTGTACTTAATAGTCTCGGGACTATTTCAATAACTGCATACCTGATGCCATATACGATTGGGTTGTAGATGGCGTTAGCCTTAGCGAAAACGGATCCCCAAATGGTAGCCAATGGAGTGATCTTGCTGAAAGAGAAGATTCCAGTGAAGTTGATGATCAGGTATGGAGTCCAAGCCATGAACCACAGAGAGATGGTCATCAATGCGATCTAACAGAGCATAGATAACCTTTTAGTGTAACATATTCTGGAGAAAAGCCTGGGTACGTAGGTCACCCTGTGGCAAGGTAATATAAATTGTGAACTGTCGTGTTGATTAACCTTGGCCAATTTGCATTCGGCTGAAGTCTTTTGTGAGTCGGCAGATCGGAGAGATTGTACATTCATCTTCTTTGCCTGCTCTCGCATCTGTTGTTCGTGTTCAAACACAGCCTGAACAATGTAGAAGTACGAATAGATGATGATGAAGAGAGGTAAGAAGTAGCAGAAGAAAGCGTAGACGACAACGTAGGATCGAGAAAACCATTCCTTGTTCAGGTAGTCCAATCCGCAAGCAGTCATGTTTCCTTCAGGTACATATCTAGAACAAAGATCGTTACGGTTAAATGCGTAAAATACAGACTATGGTCATCTACGAAAAACGAGGATTTAACAAACGAATCTAACCGGTTCCAGCCGAAAAGAGGGATGACGGTCCACACAGCAGAAAAGAGCCAGACGCCAAGAATTCTGGAGAAGGCACTCTTGGTGGTCATGGGTCGGGCTGAGATACCGTTGACGATGATGTTGTATCGGTCGACGGCAATCATAACCATGGTCCAAATGGAGGCGCATCCAAAAAGAGATCCCAACATTCCGTACAGTTCACACATTAGAGGTCCTGTAACATTATTAGCGTTAACAATATCATTGTTAGTATTCGAATTGCAAATACTGTTGAGGCGTTTATGTGGTATATTTGCACTTACCAAACACCCAGGTTTCGCCAATGCAGTTGACAATCATAGGTGGTGCCATGGTTGCCATCATGAGGAAATCCGAGAAAGCCAAGTTGACGACGAGGAGATTGGATGGAGTTCGGAGGTTCTTGGTGGACAAGAAGACGGAGATGACGACACCGTTACCAGTCAGAGAGATCAATCCGAAAATGAACATTGCGAAGCCCAGAAGCGAGTGCCACAATGGGTTCATTGGGGCGAATTGATACCTGTTTGTAAACACGAAAATAAGTGAAAGTCATATGGAGTGAGATTATTTCCCACCTCACCAGATACTGTGTAGGCAGTAAGTACATGGTAGAAAGTTGTTCATATTGTAAACTGATTTCTTACCAATGAGGATCGATGAGGTCCAGCATGTCGACAGGGACCCTGTCCACGACGGTGATGTTGCCGAACTTGCTGTTCATTGGAGCCAAAGAAGCTGATCCGTACCCGTAATTCATTCTATGAAAAAAAACAATTTAAGTTATTATGACGTATGCAAATGATGTATATTATGTATGAAAAAAAGGAACCCTACTTACTTGTCTGTTTCGAAGGGAGTGTACAACTGTTTACAATATGAAAACCACAACAATCGAAAGATGTACTCAAACGATGCTAATAAGTTTTACTGTAAAGTGTTGTCAAAGGTAAGCTTTATTCTTTTAGGAAAAGAATCAACTTCCTTTTTGAGAATTTCTAGAGGAGAAATAGTAGCCCTGAAGAGAGAAACCGACCGACTGAATTTGTCCAAGCAACGGAATTGCATTTTATACTGGTTCTTGTAGGACTGGGTATCCAATTATTAGTAAATCCATTAGCATTTCTTCGGTTGCTTCAATATTTCTTTGGTTTGAGTAAAATTAGTAACTTACACAGCCAAATATTTTTTTGTGTTTAGTTAGGATTTATCTCTCTATCCAATTAGATGCATCGGGTGCGTCACTTAGCGCTGCAAAACATTTCTCTTCTAAAAACTTGTTGTTAATGATAAGATGTTAGCTAACATTGTCAAACCCATTTACATATCAAATACTTCTAAGGCATCATGTTTTGTTAACGTCAGGGTTGCGCTTTTCACGGCTCCCTCCCACAGGTCTAATAAAAAAGCTAGTGGGGTAACTGAAAATTCACGGAGCAAAACAATAAAAAATCTTGCTGTTGTTAAAGTACTAGCCTTTGTGCACATGAATTCAACTGGATCAACTAATTCAAATATGGGTCAATCAGGATTATCGTTGTACTTGTTTGGTCTTTTAAAAATTGCAAACGTTTAGGAGTTGCAGTGCAGCAACAGTATAAAATAAACACTCTTGAGGCTATAAATGGTTTAGTTAAATACGGCTCATCACATATATGCATACTTATAGTAAGTACATAATGAGCGAAAGATGTCCAATGGCTTCGGACTAATAAACTCACAAATCTGCAGTCAACGTGAGAATTGACTTTGGCTTAATAAAATGCAGTTAAAGTCATTATCTTCAACTACTAATACGAATGGGTACATGTTAAGAACGAATATGGGCTACATAATTGTGATGCTCTATCCCCAAAGGTTTAATGCGTTTACATGCCCAACTGAAAACGAGTTTAGGAATACTAATGTAAAGGTTTGTTTGTCCAAGAGACTGCGAGAATATGTGAAGTAAAATATGAAATATGTAGTCGTCGCATGAAAAAAAACTCGATGCTCAATGTTGTGATATAATCTGGTAGGCTTTCAACAAGTTCACACATGCAAGCGAAATCCTGTAATTTATTTCTACACAGTTGGATGTATTTTAAAACCGTACAACTATACATTCCTTCAAGTATCGGTTACGAACATCTCACAAGTATACTTTACCACATACATAATTGCCATATAGGGCTATGAGAAACAATTAACGGTAAGTAAAGGCAACATAAATTGAAATAATTGTTACGCTTGTAAATCTACACTATTTATTATCAAATGCTGATACACAATTTTCAGTTTATTTCTGAAATATTTTTTGTAGAGGGGGAATCTTTCCTGGCACTAGATCTTGTCCGTCGACTCCAAGCACTCGCATCTTCAGATTCTTCCTCTTCACCATCGTCGTCAACGTCTGCGTGAAGTTCAATTTCATCTTCATCTTCTTCCTCATCTCGGTTACGTTGAGTCTCTGTATTATTGTCCCCCTCACTGGTACCTTCCACAACGGTCTTCGCGGTAGGTTCATTGGTGTTCTAACAAACCAAAGATCATGAAGGTTAATTTAAAACAGACACTAAAATTGACGATGTTAGAGACGGACAGCTGGACATACATTAGAATCAGACACGGGAGCATTTTCTGCCTTTTTATCCTCTGAATTAGTACTTCCTATGGTTTCATCCGATTCTTCCGTGCCTTCAATCTTGATGGTAACAGTACCATCTTTGTTTTCAGATTTTTGCTCGTCCTCTTTCGCTGCCGCAGCAGCCGCTTGTTTTCTTTCCTGTCGAGCCTTCTTTTCTTTTTGCCGTTCCTCGTGGGCGTAATGATCATCCACTGCCTTCACATGCGTAAAAGTTGTGCAATGTTGAATTTTTGAATCGTCAATGGAGTCACGGATAGGTATGTATCGTGAACACACATTACAATATAAAACTTGACGTTCTTCAACCAAATGGAGACCTACAAATTGGATATCACAAAGTACAACAACTTACTTCTATCACAGCCACATTCGCTAAGTTAATTTTTGAAGAAAAGTCAAATGCTCACCAAGTTCTTGTTCAGATAGATTAGTTCCTTGAACTAAATCCCCACGCCCTTCTCTGGCTTGAAGTTCTAACAAAGCCACTCTCTATGTGAAGATAAAAATGAATAAACGACCCGAAATTGAAAAACTTGTAAGCGTAAAATAAAATATAAAAATACTACTAACTTTAGCATGCTCGAGGGCAGCCATATGATATAGGTAGACCTTCCATATGCGAAATTCGATGTCACACACGTCACACTTTTGATAAATATGCCCCTTGATTTGCTGTAAGAAGAATAAGAGTCAGTCAACTCGAGATCTAATTTTTAATAGCTCGACTTAAAAAAAATCTTACATTATGTAATTCGTTGGCTTCATGCTCAGTTGGGTCCGTTCTAAAATTGAGCTCGCACACCCGGCAGTAGGATGTAGTGTCCGACAGCGTTTTCTCAGAACTCGACTTTTCTAACTTGCGCTGTTGATCCCTCTGCTGAGAGCGTAATTGATTCAACTTCGTCCTCATGTCAGCAACGGCGGCATGCATAGCCTTCGTATGTTGGTAAGACTTTAAATGTGTAGTGAACTCCTGTAGATCAACAATGTGAATATAATTATTTGCTACTTACTACAAGACCGACAACACAAAAATAAATGAAAATCCTTACCCTGAATGTTATACATCTTACGCCACAATAGTGACATTTTAGTTTAAGAAGCGCTCTATGAGGAACGGCGTCGTCTTTCTCTTCACTATCAATATTAGTGCGCTGACAGATTTCCTCCTTATCTCTGCCATATTCTCGCCTAATCCTTCTATTATCTTTTTTGCCACCGCCGACAGGTTCTCGATCTCGCGGCTTCTTGTTTTTATCCCGCTTGTCTTTAGTTTTATCATCCGTAACAGATTTATCTTCAGATCTATCTTCCTGACCGACTTCATCCAGTTTGCCAGAGCTATCGTCGACTTCTTGTTTGATCGTTACACTACCAGATACGGAGTCATCTTGGAGTTCTTCCCCAGACTTGTTAGCTTCATTGTCTTTATCTTCATCCTCGTCTTCTCCAGCCTGCTCATCATCCTCTTGATCATTGTCATGATCTCTCACTTGATCTTCTTCCTCAGAATCCCCCTCGTTTTCTTCCTCTTCCTCCTCATCAGATTTGTCTGTGTTCCTCTTTTTCTTTCGAATTTCGTCAGTCTCCTTGGAATCGGCGCTTTTGCGACGGTGAGTTGTAGCAGCACGATCCTTGTAATACCTTACAATCAAAATCAATATTAAAGCGATTTTCAAACCCGTGAGATAAAAATTCTTATCAACATCAACAATACTTTAAAGTACTATTGGTCAACATATTGACCTAAATACCTTTTCGTATCCCGTTCCCTGTCTCTACTGGGACGTGCAGCAGCGGCTCTCTTGCGTATTCTGGAGGTAACCGAAGCAGCAGTAATTTGGGTAGCTTTCCTGATTGCTGCCAAACTTTTACCATAATTTCTTGTGATTCCTAAGTTACCCCCTGCAGCATACGGCCTTCTTGGCAATAAACTTGAAGCTGTGTTGACTCTTCTGGAATCATTTCTGGTATGTATCGAGTTGTAGGAATTATAGCCACCATCACGATGGTGCTCTGGAGGAGCTTGCCGATACCTGTCATCATACAGAATATTGAGACAAAGAACATGACCCACGAAATTGCAAATCTGAACAACTGAAACTTTTTAATTAACTACAACAACGATGGCACTTTCTCCAGTAGTCTCCAAAAGAGTTAACGTACTGGATATAAAGTGCATGTGCCTAGAAGACATTGGGTAAAAGGAGAGGGACAAAAAAACAGCGACGTGTTTTTCACACTTCCATAAAACACAGAAGGGAACATCTGTTCACGAAATTTTTCAATCCATCTTGGTTTATAGGCCTCACAAAGGTATTATCAACTCCATCGGCTACAATGTTGTGTGGAGGGTACGGGAAACTTCTGTATTACTGGTTTTATGCGGCAATTGAGGGAAGAAAACGATATCTGTACAATTTAATTTTCTTCCTGCTCAAACTTTGTAGTTTTAACGTTGTTGGGGACTCCATACATATCTCTGAGTGAGGATGATCGTTTAACAGAAAAAATTTTGAAAGCTTCCCATTCATTGGAAGTGGAGACATGTAAATAGTAGCAGACAACCCTCTTTGTAGATAATATTTCTACCTCCACTCAGTTAAATGATGGTAAGGTAGGTAGAATAAGGTAGCAAATTTAAGTTTTTCCTCATTAAATTAAGTAGAGACAGATGAAGATAATCATGACTTATTACTCATCATCATGAATGGAATACTTTATCAATCATCATTCGTACCGCGATCCATAATATTCCTTGCTTGAGCTGTCCACGGTTAATTTCATGAGGGGGAGCACAGTTCCGTTTGTTGCTTTAGACCTCGCTGAATATGAACTACTGGGTGCACCAGTAGAAGAACCGAGTGGTGGTGGAATTCTTCGTGGAGGAAATTTCGTTGATCTCATTTCGTCGTATCTTCGGGATGAAGAAGCTGATGTTGAATCCATGTATTTTGAAGAGGTCATAGATCGGCTGTACGATGAAGAATCAACATCTTTTGACCGAAACAATGAAGTCGATAAACTGGTAGATGGTTTTCCAGATGCTGTCCGATGGGAAGTTCCCTCGTAATACGATGCGGGCTTACCCATGTAACTTGACGACGACCTATGCTGGTAGTCGCTGCTGTTGTATCGTGATGAGGTCTGGAAAGTTCATTGGTTTCCAAATTTCCGCACAATTGTACAATTAGTATTGATGGACGCAGTATTAATTTTTAATGTCTTTATATAACATATTATCAGCTTGTGGAATTAATCAGGGTTCAAAATGGGACAATAACGGTAAATTTGTATATATAATTATATTAAAGGATAAAGTTGGGACATGACTTCAGGATATTCTATGGTATAAAGGAAATTTTCTACAACCTACTTTTTACGCATAATAAATTATGTTTAATAAATTAGTATCTGTCCCCCTCAGGGCTAACTATTCAATCCACTTAGGTAGTATCACTTTTTATATTTCTGCTTTCTAATTTCACTGTATTAGTTTTAGGTGACCTTTGTGCCTGGAACTACCTAACAAAATGTGGAATGTAAGCTTGGTATAAAATATCTACTGAAAATATTTTCAATAAACCTGTCTCAACCTAATCCCCGTACATTACACCGACCACGAATATTGTTACTACCTTTCCTGCACTTTTGCTGTCTAAGCTTACGAATAGTAATCATCCAACTCCATTAACATGAGCTCATCCTAGATCAATGTGTTCCTCTTCTGAAAGCAAATCATATTAAGAAATTTACTTGAGAAGATGACCCGTCTAGGCGATGTCGTTTTCTATCATCCGATCCATCATAATAATGGGAGCTAGCAGCAGATGAGGAGTGAAACCTTTTTGTAGGAGCTGCTGAAGAGTCGTATGTGTCTGTAAAGTAGCACAATGACAACATTAGCATTAGCACATTACTATCGCTAGCTTTGTATAATGTAGTGTATTTATACTATTTTCACCATAGCAAACAATGCGGGTTCCACTGAACTACTGCATTTTTAAAACAAAACAAAATAATCCCTGTCCATTAATAATTTAATGCGACTAGTAATACATAAAAACACTCTTCTAGATCACATCACAGTAGATACAAGGATACAACACAACTTAGCAATAAAATAAATTTAGATATATTGAAGAAGGAAAGTACAAATTCTGGATCCGTTGGGCTGGAGTTAACAACAACTTGTGAACGTTTTAACTTTTAAGTAAATTATAAATTGCCTGGGTGGAATGGCTAAAACAAATACATGCACAAGAATATAACTTAAGTTTAACACAACAAAAAATACAATTTTTTGAAAAGTGAAAAGTGGAGGTGAAAGGTTAGGAAGCTATAAATTTTTACACAGAAGTGAAAGAAGTTTCTAATATACATAACTTTATATACATAATATTAACTGAACTTCAGACCTGACAGGAAAGATCCATACTTACTACGCTACGGTAAGAACAAAAAATTATCTGGATCATTTTTTTGCGGTTGTTGAATTCGTTCTCTCTACATACTATTGTGATTATATACGCATGTACTGTTAGTTAATTACTACATAATAATTTATTACGGTAAAAATTAACACCACCAAAAATCATGAAAAGTACAAACATCGTAGACTAAAAATTTAACGTTAAAATAAGCCTGGTGAATCACTGGTGAAGGAAGACACACCCGCGTAAACTACCGTCGCTCATCGCTCCTACCAAAAATGATCATTCTGGCCAGATTCTGGCATGCAATAATAATATTTATAATATAATATTTTTTTCGAAATACACTACATTCACGATTCTACACAATTTGCGACTCGACTAGAAACTCACCTTTGTAGTACGACGATGAACTCCTAAAAGGTGACGACATTTTGCTCGTCTATAAATTCAGTAATCCTTAGTAGTCCGAGTATAGTTGCGGGTTTCGGTAACAGCTCGCTGCAATTCAGTACCAAAAATGTTATTCAACTAACGAGTTTAAAACCATTTAAATTAAATAATGCAGGAACGCAATAAAATTTTGGAAAGTTATTCAACAATAAGCTCTGCCGTACGAAATTTATATCCCTGTATCTCCCACTGCATTAAAGCTACAGACTTGAGAACTTAATGGCAGTAAAGTTATTGTCAAACAAAGTACTAAACTAAGTAATAACAACTAATTTCAAATCAATACATCATTGTCTACCAACCAGCTAAATCGACAAAAAGAATCAGCTTTTTTGTACGTATTGCCTTCAGCCTTCCGTATATTCAGCTTTCCAATCAGCAGCACACCACTGAACCACTCACTTGTCAAAACATTTCAATGAAATCGTCAATCGTCACCCACCCCTTCAGAGTTTAATTCATGTGAAATTAACTATATTTACTTTTCCAACCCTGAATACAGCTCGTTCCACTCTATAATTAATACACTGAAAATACAATTTTTAATATTAGCCCAGTGAAGACAACCCCTTCATTTTTAAAGTCAATGCTATAAATACGCGTGTTAAATACTATAAATATACGTGTAAATCCCTGCTTTCCTCAATCAAGCTGTCTTTAAACAGCAGTTTGATTCTCACTTGATGACTGACCCTAAAAATGATGTTAATAGCAACATACTAATAGTACATACAGCTCAGCACTCAAATAGCCAGACTCCTCTAAAAAACGAACCTTATTCGTGTACACATATAAGAATTCATTGAGCCAACGTGTACATTTCACTGAAAACATCAATTCCTTGAATATCATAACAACCAACTTCTTTGTACTATATAGTATACTAATAAATATACTTCGCTCGTGCTCCAAATAACTTTTTGGAGATAGCTCGGGAATATACAAGAATAACATGGAGCTTGCCTTTTATTAATATTGTATATGATTCCTATTCATGGCATGTGTTTAATATATTATTAATATAATGTGATTAGTATAATCTATACAATCAGATGTCATATTCTACCAAATATATAAAGGGCTTAATTTTAGTAATTAATTAAGCTGTAAAATAATCCGATTTTGATGAGGTTATTCTTTAGTTGATGTAGCTCATTGTAATTATTTTCAGGCTCAAAGGTTTTTGTTATTTGAAATGCAAGATTAAGATTTGCGTAATGTTTAATTCGGATATTCTACATACGATCTCGTCCAAAACGTTTTAAAAATAAGGTACAAACCAACCTTTATTATTTATTCTACTTGATGCAATATATTTCTGTCATTCGTATTCAGAATTTTAAAGAAATGTACTCAATTTTTGTTTCAAATTTCAATGAAATGCACTCTCATTTGTACTGCAAATTAAAAAAAGGCACTCTTTTCATCGCGTAAAGAAAAATGTCAAATTAATATTCTAAAAACTTCATAAATTTGAAAATAACAGATATCTGAAATCTTCAATTTCTAACAAATATACCCATAAAATATATTCTATTAAATAAAAACACTCAATATATCTTCATGCATAACAATTATACATAACATAAATAATCTCCAAATCCAAATAAATTGGTATCCATATTCTGAATTAAGAAATATAATATTAGTATAAAAATATGGAGATCGATAAATGTATAATAACGTATCTTATAGTAAATAAAAAAATATTTTAAAAAGAACAATGCTGCACCTTGTGTAAGTCAAAATAAGTTGGAAGCGTTCTACAGTTCCTTTGGGAAATAATGGGGTTGGGGCTGGGGACACTTTGAAAAAGCGGATAATACTTCAAAAAAGGTTTTTAAAAAATTGTAGCAATTTCCACTACCTTGTCTGTATAATAACTTCAAGTAATATTTATTTTATTGGAAGTATTCCAAAATCCAAAAAAGCACATAAGCAGTTATACACTTTTCGTATTATGCCCACTTCGCCACTTGGTTTAGTTATATTATAATCCTATGGCACTGCCAACAAATGTCATTTTCGTTGGGATTTTGCTTTGGCCTTTTGGGCTCCGTCGTCGGGAAGTTCCTCAAACTGTTCAGCAGCAGTTTAAACACAGAGGAGCAGAAAGAAAGAGAGAGAAAGAATGGAATCAGACGACAGACAGCGATGAAATCCTGTGAAATACTCAGATGAGATCTTATATTCAAGCAATTCAAGCTTATTTAAACTCTCGCTTGATATTCCAAATCCAAATCCACTGCCATCAAAC
>JAQGAK010001192.1:0-38276 GCA_034696945.1 Lipothrix lubbocki
GTACCGGGGATTGTATTGTCCAGCACGAAACCGATAAATCCAGCCACGAACATTCCAGTGCTTAGCAGAATTTGGAATAAGCTATCCGCACTGACGTTTCCAGTTTGAATCAATCCTGGATGCTCATTGGACCATTGAGAAATTGTCTATACATGGAAAAATATTTGTCATGATCCTATTGTTTATGTACGAATCTTTAATCATAGTTTTGCAATATCTGAACGATTCAAAATTATCTTACCAGTCCCATAAATATGGCGAAACTGACAATGAAAATATTCCTCGCTGATTCCAACGACACTTCCGACAAGGTACCAATGCCAACGGCCATGATCAACGGGAAAATAAACAAGAACATTCCAGCAACAATAGGATCAGGCAATGATACGAAGATAGCACCAGCCTTGCATACCAAACCCAGAAGAATCATGATGATTCCAGATATCTGAATGACCCTCCGAGATGCTACTTTTGTGACAGATATCGTTCCAATGTTGTTACTGTAAGAGGTGGAACCGTTACCGGAGCCCCAAAATCCACTAAGGACACATCCAAACCCTTCCATAAAGATTCCACGATTCATTGCATGCAATGGTGGGGTTGTCGTTTCTAAATTAAACGTCAATCACATGTTACCACACAAAATACCTTGTTAATACTAATAATGTAATACTTAATTTTCTTTTTTTTAAGCGTAGCCTTACTTGCAATAGAAGCGCACGCATAATAATCACCCAATGATTCAATCGTGGAAGTGCAGATGCCGCAAAGCAGACCTAGCACAGCTCCAATGGATACAGTTGGCCAGCCCCATTGGACTGTGAGATTTAATTAATTACGAATTGTTACTAAGTATAAGTACTTATAACTAAATAATTTAACAAAATACTCTTAACATTTACATAAATACAATTTTAGGAATCTAGCCTTTGAAATAACTAGTTAACTCACATGGATAAGGAACTCTGAACCATTGAGAACCTGTTAAGATGTTGATTTTCGAATCTGTTCTAGCAGCATTGCCCTCCGGAAATACATTTGTTACTGTTAGAATAGCACACACGGCCCAAACAGAAGCGACAGAGAGTAATACCTGTAATAATAATGAGAATAAAAATAAAAACAATTTTTGTACCATATGAAAACCTAATGTCATATATCCAGTCTTGGGGCAAATTAAAATTCATTTTACGCACCGGAAATACTTGAAAGAGTGGAAACTTTTCCTTCTTCCCATTAGCTTCTTTCTTGCCACACAAAAACGGAATCTTGATATTTCTTAAGTGTTGAGAAAATACTACTAGCAGCACCAACGTTCTAATGGGAATGTTAAGAATTAAATTACTCTTAAAAAAATCCGACTAAATATCTTATACGAACAGAATGATTTAATTGCAATAGATTATTTACGATAGAGAAACAGCGTAATTCTTGGAGGCTTCAGAAGCAGCTTGACGAAACAATGATATTCCTATCATACTAATAGCAGGAGCTACCGCCAGGGGAGTCAGAAATCTTAACATGTAGCCAATAATTCCTGTTTATTACAACGAACCAGATCAGTAAACTTGGTATAGTAATCACTTAAAAGTCTGAAAGTAGCTCTCAGAACTAAACAACGAATTTATGTCATTTTAGTTATTATTGCTATACCGGTAAAAGCAAAAATCGTTTCAAACAGCGCAGCAAATATAATAGCTCCCTGAATCTCCCTCATCCGAATTTGCCAAAGTTCCGTCTTATCCTCTGGTGACATGAGATCAAAAATCTCCGGCTTGGGACACTGCCATTGGGGTAGCTTCATGATAGCCAGAGAGGGTACAAGGTAAGAAAAACTTCCTCCTTGTACTATCGGCAATCTTGTTCCCAAAGTGCTTTGGAATATTGTAATGATTCCGGACATGAAGACCAATGTTGAAATAATGTTAGCTTTGTCGGGATCATCTTCAGCCATGCAGATGGCCGGCGCGAGGAAAAATGGGCAGGCGACGGTGGCGCCAATCATCTCTAAATAATGCTATAAACGAGAACGTACCATGCTTTCTTGAATAAATTCTATACTTCATATAATAAGTAATAGTTGTAAATAATTTCTTGTTGTATTCAGCACTTAAAATTACAATTTTGCCAACTTACCTGAAGTCCCAAGAAAATGCACATGTACCACGGCGGTGTATCATCAATGCCGTAGAGCAGCTCTTCGGAGGAAGGAGCATGGTGTTCCACGGGATGAGACACTCCATTTTGCGGCAATTTTTTGGAGCGATTTAGGTCCTGTACATGAAAAAGACGTTATGCAATTGTATCGATTAAATTATTATTTCAATTTGTAACTAATTAACTTCGTAATAATTTTAATTTCCAATTAGCACGACAGTTTACAGGCACTTCTTAACAACCTACGCTCAATTTGTTATTCAATAGTAATCAATCTCAATATGAAAAGCACAAAAACGTTTTTATGTAATTTGCAAACCTCCAAGTTGAGATCCAATGCTGGATTATCCATTTGAATTCCTTCAGAGATCAAAATGGATCAGAGTCCAAATGTATTCTGAGCAGGCGATAGGTTCCTGGATGGAATTATAAACGATATTCTCAATCAGAATACATAGTGAATGAAAATGCCGAAAGGGAAATGAGCCTATGTCATGCAATGGAGTATAGAGTAGCCTGTCTGCACGAGAATAATTTGACAATGATCAACCAAAATTTAATAAAGGTCTCAATTACAGATATTAAAAATTGAGTCGTAATTAATTAAGTTATTTGATACAATCATTAAAAATGAATTATAATTAATTGCTTTATCTAAAGCCATCTATTGTATTCGTCGACCTCATTAATGGAAAAAAGTTTCTGCACTAGGTAACCTTTTTACTCATAAAAACCTTTCTGTTATTATGAACAATCGCCCTGAAGGTCAGTGCCTACATTTCCAGGTGGATGCAAATGCTAAATGCTTCATTCATTTAATGTTCCAGGTATAATATGTCAATATAATTAAAGTAGATTATAGAAATTACGAACATATTTAATTATTGCATATTATGTCGATACTACATCAAACTCTTGATATGCTACTTGTACTACTACTATATGACAAGAGGGAAACTTGTGAACCGCAGAAAATATCGTGTTTAATTAGAGAAGTTTACTTTTAATTATTATTTTTTTATCTTTCAACACATACGGAATTTGCATTATGTCAGCAGTTGTCGTGCAAGGGAAATAATAATCTGCAAATATTTGTTTTTTGAGTATTTTATTGTTATTTTAGTATTTAACAATCACGACAAGACATTCCCAGCACGCACGCATTTTTCCAAGCGTGGTTTTGCAAGGATTTACGCAAGGCTTCCAAGCACGTGTGAACAAGGTTATGTTCTCCACGTTATTACTGGATGTTACTGGACCCTCTTGTATGTAAAACCCTGCGGCTTTATTTACAACAACTAATTTCCTGACTAGCTAATTTCGTTGTGATTCAATGCACCATGTCTGGTTATAAGTAGGTATAGCAATTATTTTAGAATTTGCAATTTTTCAATTAATCTCGTTCTCCTTGAACCTGCGGTTTTTAAACTTAAAAGAACTTGTTGTGTGCTGTTAATGCTGTTATAAAGTTTTTTTATAGATTTACTAATAATAAATTCAATTACCTCACGGTGATATCTGTAAACAGCACAACTTCGAGGGGAATAACCAAGAAATTTGACACCTCGTATAGCAATGAGGTGCGCTCCAATATGGAGATTAACGACAGACTCCAAGCACAACCAACAGATCAATGAAACCTGAAAAAAAATATTCGGAAGGAAACCCTCAACATAAAATAAATAGAGGAAGGTTCAGCAATGAGTATACATCATGCAACTTGAGCGTGATCATCTTAATTTGAACTTCATTTCGGAACGAGACAATCCATAATTAAGTCAAAAAGTTTGTATAAATCAGGTTTTGCCAGCATTTTCAAACAACTTTTCACTTGTGACACGATTTCTTCTCGCCTGTCATTCATAACGTGGGATGCCAGTTGAATGTACATATAAGCACATAATATTAAAAGTAGTACTTATAATAATTGTTTTTTAATTAACTTTTGGGTTTTAAAATGGAGGAGGAAAATTTAATTCATAGTCTGTAGAAGAATGCGGAAAGAACATTTACGTCGAAGTTAACAGTTGTGCATAACTAATAGTTTATTGCAACCTGATTATTTCATCGATGCAGGTGTTATGCTGTTTAAACGAAGGGGTTGTTGTCGGCTAGTATTATACATACATCCATTTAAATGCTTATTGTTATTAGGGATCAACTACAGATACGTTAACCTTGTCACGTGCAGTTTTAAAGTGACAATAAGGTGAGACTCTCGTGCCGTTTTTGAGCATGTGTTGACAGCAGTAGTGCATGAACATGAATTCCAATGTACTTAGCTAGTTCAAAGAAGATCCAGGAATGTCCAGGAATAACGTTACTCCGCTTGACAAGGAAAAGAACATATTTTGTTTATTGCAATCCAACGCATGGGGGTACCGAATGATTTCTGAACTTCTATGAAGCTTATCGTCGTCGAAGGATCCTAAAGTACTCTCCAACACATAAATTAGTACTTCAAGATCCTCTACTCTAATTGTGTTAGTAGATAAATGCTTAAATTAAAATTTTAACAGAAGCTTCGTATTTGTTTACTCTTCCTTCCAACAAAAATGAAAGTGCAAATTTCATACTGCCGTACATCCAAGAGACGCATCTTCTTTGCTCATCACGCACTCTGTCGACGAACTACGACAACAACTAAAATATTGGACCAGTAGTTTCAGGGTTTACAGTTTGCAAACGTTGATTACTTTTTTAGGAAATATCTATACTTGTCTTGTATCCTTAATGTTGTTATACTTAGTTAAAGGTATTAGTTATATGTACATCGTTCAAAGGAAGTGTTGGTTGATGATTTTAATGGGAAATATTGGTATTCCGCTGCAGGAAACATTTTCTACCGTGTTTTGTTCTCTACTTTCTGACAACGAAATGAGTTTTTAACGATCAAAGAGTTGCAGTGGCTGCTTTAACTCAACTTAAATCAAGGTAGATGGATCAAGACGCGATGTTTTATACTTAACAGTCTTCCTCAACTCTTTGGATTCTGTGCACATATGGATGGTTATTAGCTGTGTTGTAAGTTGTAACTTATTTTATTGTAAGTAAGGTAAAATAGTAAAAGTACCCACTAGGTTTAATTATTCCACATATGTACACCTTGAATACAAATATATAAGTATTTCTGTAGCCTGTCATGTGTTTCTGAAAAAATATCGACTGGTCTGTTAAAATAGTTTAATATATCAATTAGTGACATTGAATGAAATTAGCATTATGTTTCATATTTAACAGCTTAGCTCTTCCATAACTGCTTACATGCATATAAAACTAATACATGGACATTCGTTTCACTATTTAAAGTCTAGTCTAGACAACCCTTTTCATAAATAGTTTGCAGTCGGAAAATTGATGCACTTCGCCCCAATCCAGTATACAGAGCTGCGACTAGCTAGTGTACGCACTGATTCAAAAATACAATAGAATATGAATATTGTTTGCTATGAACATTAGTTGAATTTTGAACGATAAGCCTAATCTTTATTTGGTACGACATGACAGTTTTACTAAGAAGAAGTCCCGTATATTTAAGTATAATGTATAAGTACATTTATGTATAGGGTTTTCCACTTAAAAGCGAATTGTATTAGAGGAAATGTACATATGTAAAATACCAATACATACAACAATACATTCACCTTCCACGGCTTCCAAACACCTTTCCTCACCTTAAGTATAGCTTTTTATCACTAATATCGTAATCCTAAAGTACATTTAACGATATTTTAGCATGTAAAACTTCGTATACACAACCCACATACCGCGTTCACTCACTTAAATACAATATCTGTACTTAAGCAACAATCGAGAATGAGGGAAATGTTGGTTCGTGATTGGTCAGATAAAGTCATTAATGTATGGAAATATTAAATAATAATCGCATATTTATACCCATCCTTATAGTTCCTGTTGTACATATGTCCACCATATCTTAATACCTGTATTCTGTGTGTATTCTCAAAAGGATGTATGGTTTTGCTCATGAAAGACACGTACAATAGGAAGTTTTATTAGACGAAAAATCCGAGTTATACATAAAACTTCACACGGTGATAGTAGTAATAATACATGTAATATAACAAGTACAATGGCGTATAAATGCAATATTGCTAAAAAGCAAAACAATAATCTCCTGCTTGTATAGAGCTTTTCCGCAGCTCTCATCGATACACGTTCCTATTTAACATAGGACAGGGAGGTATTATGAGTATACAACAACAGGTAATAATACTATATACCTACCTTATACTACAACTATACAACAAGAAAATACGAGATATCAGAAGTTAGATACTTCATCCATAAGAACCGCAACAGTATTAAACTATAGTCTAGTTGAGTATTCTTGCAGCTCTTGTTGTTCTCTGGGTAGTGTACTGTAAGTATAGGGAGTGCGAGGATGATGAGAACCAGACTGCAAAAAATGCAACAATTGAATTACATATACATAGAGCCTCAAGTCTTATTTGTGTAGTATCCATACTGTGTATATATCAGCAGTATATTTCCCTTGTGTGAAGTCAATCATTCATATATATACGTACCTGTTGTGTTTTAGTATATAAACAGTCTTAAGGTAGATATGCAGGTATCTCTGATATCTATATACCATGTACACTTATATTACATTAGACAGTTGTGTGCCTGTGTATAGTGTTTTTGCCATTAAATCTGAGTGCAAGGGTTGGAATCCCAAGTGTATCCTCCACGTTTTACTCACTCACGTCAGGCAGGTTGACTTGTCGTGAGCAAACTGTAGAAATGGTTATTAATGCTTGAGGATCCTGGTTATATACAGTGGTGAGGACGGGTGTTCCAAAACATTTTACTACGTGCGTAGATTCCAAATCCACGTTGTACCTACAACATACACGAGTAAAAGTGAGTGTGTAATTTTGGTGCTTCGGAACCGTTGTGTAGAACTATTAGTTCAGAATTATTTGAGCGTTTTGAACTGCATTCAAAAATAAATTTACATAGCACGAGTATAGAAATATTCTTTATTATTCAAGATTTTAAAAAATTATTCATTGTACATAATTGACCAAAAATTTTGTACGCATTGTCCTAAATGTAATAATATTTCGCAAAATAATAATTCATTTTCAATAGTAAACTCCGGATTTTATTTCGCCGGCACCTTTTTACTAATAAAACCGTAGCATCTATAGTGTCAAGATTTAAAGTGCGATACAAGATTATAAAACTTCTACAATGATTTTTAAGACGCCGACGGTGCAAAGATGACAGTCATATGCAAGGGTGAGTGACAAGGCAAGACGTGCCAAAAATAAACGACTGATGAAAAAATAAATACCAGGAGACAAAAAACTATATGCGTAACAACCACAAGATGAGGAATACGTTGTGAAAACAATTTACTCCTGTGTAACGTAATATGTGCACTTTGTGCGGATGGAACTTGAACTCTCTTACACGACACTAACATATACTACCAGCATCAAGGAGTAATCGTATCCAGAAGCAATAAAGCACTCTGACATCACCAGCAACATTCTCTGGAACAAGTTCTCAGGTATGTAATTTTGCATTCAATCAACATAAAAACATGTGTTAAGTATCGTATCTTGTGGATGAATCAAGTGTGATTATTCACACTTATTGTATAGTTAGCGTTTCCATATTTCTAGATTTGTTAATTTAACCAGCTTTTCTTGCATTTCATAGTGCTCTAAGGTATGTATAGGATGTGTAAAATAGTTGCACAACATAAAAAAAGATAGTTGCACAAAATCAAAAACACATGATTATTGCAGCTTTAGATTCCTTAAAGGTGGACAGCCCAACCACCTCGTGACAGACTTAATGATACAGGAGACAACTTCTCATTATCTTGCCATCGTCAAAACCAAAAGACACAGAAGTTCAGTGCCTGCACTGCTGCTGGAAATAACAGAGAAGAAACAATTTGTGGGCGCAAGAGGAACAACAGGAGAAGTTGTGATAATATTTTAACAATAATATTTTCTACATACACAGAGCTTGTATGATACGAATCAACAGCACAGCACATGCCTCTTCATATTGCTTCACGGATCGTCAATAGATATAATAACTCTATATAAGTACATACAATCTAAGACGGAGATCAAGAAGGAAATTGAGTCGGAAATTGTGACCAACTCGTCTTTATTACTGTAAAAACTCCTGTGTGTAAGCATGGAATACTAAAAATATATACTGTTGCTCAATTTTTTGGAGCTCTGAAAATTGAGAGAGTAAGTATATGTAGCTTCCCCACTGTGATATTTTTTATGTAGAAAGGCTACTGTCTATTTGCAACGCGTACTACACATTATAGTATTTATACTCTATTACGCAAAAGTTTGGTGAGAAAAATAATACAGAAGTAACACATTCAATAATATACTAGTAACGCTCAAGTAATACGATTCTCGCGTATTTATTTTCTTAAGCAGTCGCGGGCAGCTGAGTGAGTTGAAAATCTTAAATATCTAAAAATCTTTTAAATAAACAATTTTATTTTTCTTACACATTCTACAACATATAGTGCCATTTGTAGCTACCCCGGTTAAAAACCTTGTTATACTACTCGTCCACTCGTTTAAAAGTGCTACTGTTGTTAGTATTATTTAATGCATTAAACAATCCTGCTGCTAATGCTTCAGAATATCTTGAACCCAAAAGCCTCTCAAGGGAAGAATCCTCCTAAGTATTTTGTTATTATATACGCAAAGGTAAAAAAACTTGATGGGATCGCAAAATCACAAAAGGATAAAATAATAAATAAATCCCGCTACAATTCTGCTATTTCTTCAATTATGTTATTACCATTCTTTTCTTCTGTCTCGACATCATCACTATAAACATTTCTACAACACATAGACTTTGTTTTTTTTCTGCAACTTGATTCATTTGCCAGCTGGTGTGAATTTCCCTGCTACAACAGTAACATACAAACTTCGTGAAGAAAGAAGAACGAACTACTTTATAGAAGAAACTGTATATAAATCTAAAAATCAAGCTTCAACGTTTTCGTTACAGACCTTCAGCGTTACTTCACATAACGAAGAGAAAAAAGTGCGTGTGAGGAAAATGCGCTTAAAGAAAAGTCAATGACGTTACAGTAATATAAAGTTTAATAAATAGTACTTGGATTTAAAAAAAATTGAGACTGTAAGGAGCGGAATTAGTTCCTGGGGATTGAGTGATTAGCCGAGATTTCTATGTGCGTTTATTGAATGTAGTATGTGTATATTCACAATAAAAGATAAAGTGCTTGTCAATTGTGATCGTTATCAGATTCTATTAGTTACTTACATTGTGGTGAGAACTAACTTGAAAGATTCTCCGTTTGATTAAAGTGTGCCTACTAATATTACATGTATTACTGCGGAGGAGGATTATAGGACGTGATCAAGAATAATAAGAAGAAGAGAAACTCCGGTTGTAATATTGATCATCGTAAAAATCGTAATTGCTCATACATCATCCATTATTATTACTACTCATAGTGCGCTACAAACTATAATAAAAGTATAGATATACAATATAAAATCTATCTCAATGAATGCTGCTCGCTCCCAAACATGAATCCAAGAAGATTAGATTTAGGAAACAACAGTAATTGGTCGCCACCCACGTCATCCGGAGGTAAGATGAGAATCATCAAAAGTGTAATACTTTTCCTCTTCCATTCAAGTCAAGTTCAGTAAAGCTTGTTGTTGTCGTTGTCTTCTCCATCATATGGAAAGGGCAATGGATCTTTCACAATGGCAAGCTTTTGACAGATGAAGACATTCTGTGTCTTGACAAATAGACTTGTTCATATCATGATTATTTACATACCTCGTTTTACACATTGTATATGTATATAACGAGTATTTCATTTAAACAATATTTACGTACCTAACATTATTTATCGTATAATACGTCTATTTAGATGCAAGTACAAAATCCGCATGTGATAACCTTCAGCGTGACATTTTATTATTAATCTTTATATGATCATTTGCATTTTGCTATCTCCACATTTATAAAATCTACAGGAAATCTTTAAAAAATTCTGGGTGTCATGCTCCGCCAGGATTCTTGTTGGAGAAAGAAGGGTCTTAATTTTTAAATTTTCTTGCCAAATCAGGATGAATCCACACATTTTGGGATACATGTATACTTATATGTATATAGGTACTTTTTGTTTAATTGCACATTTGTTGACGGTGCCGACAATAGATTCAAGAATTTGTTAGTACACATTTGAAGAACGTTAGATTCTAAGTAGATTTGCAATTTGGTATTTTCCATTAAAAAATAATTTCTCTATAAATTCATTATCTAAACGTTTTTTCACTTCCTCTTCCCACCTGGAAAATGCTTAAATTAAAAAGATAAATAACATATGTTTACACATTCAAATTTACATTGCACATTCTTATCTATTAATACTTATTTTTAAAAAAATGCTTATAATAAGTATGTTCTGGTACACTGTATTACATTACTTATATTAATTTATCAAACCATATACTTATAGTGTATTGTTGTAGAAATATATCCTTGCCTTAAATGCATATGAAATGGAAGATCAAAAAAATTGAGATTTTAATTTAAAAGCAATTTTTTAAATAAATTTGACAACAATCATGTCAGCAACAAAATCTAAATCGTCACGAGCGGGTTTCCACGATTGAATCCTGAATCACGTTGTATTCGTGAACTTGTTTTAATTTTAGAAAGTAGGTTTTTTCCCTTGTTGTTCAGAGACATTATAGATAGGCTGCTGTACTTACATATAACTCGTCTGATCTGTGATTTTACTTTATTTTGGTTAAAAAAATTTAATTCGTGATTTTATATTTGGGACAGATAGTAGGTGACGCCGGTTGCGATAGTGTGAAATCAACGTGTTGATCAATGACAAGTGGATCAAGTCAAAAGAATACGAAGGAGTCGTTGTTCCACGAGGATGGCGCTCTTAAAACAATGCTTCTGTTATAGCCTTCGGCAAGGATCTTTTATTATTGGCAGCTACTCCCTTGTAAGTTTCCGAGATAATATTTAAAAATTTAACTTCTTTTTTTATGTCATGTTCAGTATTTAAACGCAATTTCGATGAATTATGATACTTTCTTTTATTTAGCCATAATTTTAAAATTTAATAATTTAATATACACACGTACATATGCCGTGCACACATTATACAACAGGGAGTCATGTCTTGATTTAAGTATCATGGTATCCGTTAATTTAGCTGCAATAAATCGTCGGTGCACAATAGCAAGACGATTATTATTGTTATTATTATTGCTACATATACATACTAACTTATATCAGTTATTTAGGTTAAATTGCAAGTTTTGGTATCAAAGTTGTTAATTTTTATGCAGCCAAAGATATATGGCACAGTCGTTGTGTTGGTAGAATGGCCATAAGTACATTAACTACATACATTCATACCTCCAGTACATATACAAATAATGTGAAAAATTCACGGCAAATTTTTTCAAACGGTAAATAGATTTTTTATTCGTTTTGTTCTCTACAGCTCTCAAATGCTTATGACCGATTTCCTTAATAGTGAAAAAAAGTGTTTTAAGATGACACCCGTCCGTTAGGATTACAGTAGTATTTAGTCAAATTCTGACAGCCATCGTAGATTAAGACTTTAAAGTCCTTGTGAGGTTGTTAGAGCATGAGGTAGATACGGAAAGTAAATATGTAGCTAGTGTAACAATTACTTGACATCCTCCGCCGTTATTGTTTAGGAAGCAATCTGTCAGTAAATCAGTTTAAAAGACGTTGAAAGTATGTGATTTTCATGGTAGGTTAATCCTATAAGGTTGCAAAAAGATGTATTTTTTTTACGTTGGGCTCTCTTCATGTAAATACAATATAATAATAATGTTCTCAGATATACACAATAATGTACACACGGCTTGAGAATTCCTCAAGAGTGTCTACTGACCGACACCTGTTGCTCAACTGAATGGAGAGAGACATACTTATAGAAAAGTTATCCCAAAAGTCATGGATTATTTTTTTATGAACATTTTTTGGTTTTTGCGTGCTTTTTTGGGTTTGCCTTTGACAGCTTCGTTAACAGGCATTTCCTGCTTCCCTTCCATATTTAGTAGAAGGGGGGTTTTTATGTACAAAGCTGGATTTTGTAATGGGAAATGCAGTTCTTTTAGTACGTAAAAGCTCCATTATTTATGTATAAACGACAGTATTTTTGTATATATTATGTAAACCCAGGGCGTTTGATTATCAAACAGGATTTTTGACTGTAAAAGGCAGGATTTCTTGATGTAAACGACTCATTCATTTCAGCAAGGGGTATTTGTTTTGTAGCTATCATGGCTAGATTCTTGACATTTCCGATTCTGTTCCACCATCTGGACGCCTTTTGTTTGTTGTTAGTTTTTGGTGGTGGCAGGATTACGTCCCGATGGGATGTCGTTATTGTAAGGAAATGCAAAACTGGTGTTTTGTATCTTTATCTTATATTCTTATAAAAAACAAACGGAGGAATATCCTTGCAGCGACAAATTCCACAGGATTCTTCTCGGTATTCTCTATTAAATTCCGCTTCTCTTTTCCACGTTTCTCACAATTTCATTCGTACATACATACACATATCATTTGATTTCCCTAAAGAGTTATCATCATATGGTTTACATTATTTAAGATTTTCATCAAGTGTTAAACTTCCGTGTTTCATTGTTTTTTTCGGTCTCACAATTTTAACGTATGTAATATACATATGTACTTCGTTCCCTTCTTCCTTTTTTGCTGAATCTTCTTTCCGTTTTTACTATTCTTCGTTTCAGGGAGACATAAACAGATTTTGTTTTATTTTAATACGTTATATCTTTTTACTAAATTATAACATGAATATGTACGTTGAATATTACACAATTGTTTTGATTTAAGTTATACGCACTGGTATAAAAACAATGACTCGAACGTTCTTGTTGGATCACTTCACTTGTTGTTATTGTTATCAACACACATTTACGATTTTTGCGTACGTACACGCTAAATAATTATCATGCGTAGCCAGACAAATAAACAATAAGGGACGTGAAACCATGCAGTGCATGAATCTGCGGTCGTTATTGTTATTACAATAATTATTATTGTAGATGCTATATAGGGAAGTAGTTTATATTATGTTCACAAGTTGCGTACTAATAATTGTAAGTACTTGTGAACATGTCTGCTATAATGATAATTACTATGAAATATTTTAATGGCGGGGACCAGCGGGAATGCTTTTCTTAATCTCTAAAATCGTATACATATATAAGTATAGTATGTATATTAAATATAGTTCAACATACATACTATGTAACACATTTATTTGTACGTGAGGATGATCATATTTTTGATTCTTTATGATTTTAAATCCTTCATAATATGTATTGCCAACTACATTTGGTTTGTCGAATAATGTTTCTCATACTATAAATGCTCGCATTTTGTATACCTAAGCAATTAGTTTGATTTATATTAAAAAATCAGTTGTAAAAGGGATGGCCAAATCGAAAATTATGCAAATGCACATGCAAAGATCCATGATCTTTTTATAATCTCGAAAACTAATGGGCGCATGCAGAATGCAGAATTCTTAAAACAGAAATCTTTTTTGTATTTACCAAAATTGCATTTTTGTTGGTTGGTCGGATTGCTTCATGCTGCACACAATAGAATTCCCAATTACGGACGGACCAACAAAACCTTTTAAGTAGTTATTAACATTTTGTGTAGCTTATTATTACAATTTGGACACATGAGAACATCCTTCTTTCTTTTGACGTGATCATCTCCATGTACACATAATTATGTACAGTTCCGTCGATTATCCACTTTAGGTGTACTTAATGCATATGGTGTGTGTGTGTGTTTGTGTGCAACGAGCATGCACGTGCTTCACACTACTACGGTCGGATGTATAAGTATAAAATCTTTCGTCAGCAATAAAAGCTTCTTTCACGGAAAATTACTTCTGCTGAAAAGGGAATCGTAGTAGTATATACCGTAGTGCTAGTAATATACATAGTATATAAAATATCAAAGGATTTTTTAGTAATATTCTTAACCCGCAGTTGGCACAGGTTTTTAGTTTAGAGACGTAAAACGTAATCCTTTATATTGGATATGTAGATCTACTCTTGAATATAATAAGTATATATGCTTAGTATATGTTACCCGCAATTATATGTGCATAGTATAAGTTCATATAAAAAAGTAGTATCTTCACCAAAATACAAATAAGCTGCACGTTGCTATATCAACCTAATTAATGTAATCCTCTTTGGCAACTACAAGTTTCAAGACTCTTTATGATCAAATTTGAGTGGAACAGCTTCACGAAATATGTGTGAGAGAAGGTACAGCTGTGATTTTATAATACTTCCGCTCTCATTATATTTGAGGTATACTCTGTTGTAGAGTTCCGTAAAGCACCTAAAAGGGGTGAATTTAACTCCTGATGAATACAAAACCTTTTATTTTGTATTTTAAAACCTTCGTTGTTGTTACAAATAACGTAAGCTTCAAGGTATTGTAAACTAGTTAAGTAAACTTAGCCGGACAAATTCTACACAATCAACAAAATCTTAATATGAAATTCAATGATATCTTGATATCATGGTGTTTAGATGAAGTAATTGTATGGTATATATACAATGGTGCATATATGCAATGATGACTGTCGTTCACTGAAGAGAAAAAATTTAATTTTATGTAATATTACCTAGAGACTATTGTATTCAATGACCTATGTTTTGGTTTCGACGACATCTTATAAGATAACCAATAGGATATGCAATTAAAATACACACAGGATGCTAAATTGTTATTGTTGGAAGTTACTCCAAGAGGTTGTTTTTTAGTTAGTGCATCTATATATGTATACCTGCTTGACAATAATTGTGAAAGACTTACTATATAACAGCACATATATAGGCTTGGGAAAGGTGAAATAACACGAAGAGACGTCGTTGTGAAATGCATTACTGATTGTATAGGAGTTACCACTCGTATAGAATCGTATGGTAAATAGTAATTTAATGGTTTTAAACAAAGAATTAGCATTTGGTTTCTTTTTATTCTACGGTATAGTGCTTCTCGAACGGAAGTATGGATGGACACAAAGGAACAATAATATATTATTTTTCTTTAAAATAGCACTTTGTTCTTGCTCTTAACTCTTTTATTCTTGTTTAAACCCTTGAGAATCCACGGTGCATAATTAACTTTAGGTCACACATCCACGGATAGACTCTGCCGATGCATTTATTGCACTAAAGAAAAGGATGAACGGGAGTTTTCGCACATAATCCCATCCGGTTGGTCTTAAATAAAAACTCTTTTCCTTTACTGTGGTCCAAATACTATAAAGCGATTAAGAGATACGCTTTATTTATGTAAGTTTATATGTACGAAGACATATTGTACTTGTACACATTGAATAATATTACATTTACAATTACGTACAAAATTACAATTGGAAGCATGTTGTAGCAACTTTAGATACAGCCGGAGATATGGACATCAAAATATATTGGTGGTATATTTACACCTACTATAGTATACGATTAGATCATTACAAGCTTCACAGTACGTCCCAGATTTCTACGAACCCGCCGTTTTACGTGAGTGTTACTACATTTCATTTCAAGGGTCTTTTTCCTTTCGACAGTTCAACTCCTGAAGAATGTAAACAAATGTTGTTATTATGGGAGCCATATAACCTTTGAGTATCACAAATATAAACATCTACCACGACGGTGGTCATTGAATTTAAGTATCCAGACGTTAGCTCATAAAATGCAACAGTACCTTTATTGTCATTGTGTAACTCTGAACATATCACAGAAGCTCATCGTCATATCAGTTACCAAGTGTGGTACAAGTATCCTTAGGTTATATTATTATTAGTTTTCTTCACTTATACAGTTGTAGGTTGTACTGCAATAAGGGAAGTGTGTAGTAGGCGTAAGAACCAAAACGGACTTGAAATTATAAAAATGTATTCTCATGCAAGTTACAAATTACAAAGTGATGTTAACATCGCGAGGTACGACGCAACAATCCGCTTACAATTTTAGAACTACGCCTTTCGAATACTTAAAAGATAGGAAGATACCTTTACCTTATTCAATTTAGATTTATACTTTATTGCATTTGCATATATCTGTATATGTTAAGAGTTTGAATTTGACCAAGAATGGCGAAATGCCTTTTGAAAAAATTGAATCCCTGTCATTTATAATTTGGTGTTTCAAATTGGAGCATTACTGGCAGAGATGACAAGTAAAAGTTCCTTTAGCAAACGAAAAGTTTCTTTTAGCAAAAGTTTCTGCTGTTATGAGAAAAAGTATCATTGGTAATCATCATTTTTGTATATGGTAGACAGGAGGCATGAGTACGTCCAACATGATGCACAATATATGCAAATTTATGTTTTGAAATTAAGCATTTAAAATTGGATCTGTCATCCCTACGTATGTGATTTACTGTGGAAGAAAGATTTTATATTATACAGTTTCACTTGTTGTTCACTATATGTCCCTCATCAGATGTTGTTGTAGGCGGACGGATTGTGTCAGGGAGGTATATGGACATGTGGTTTAGGCATTAGGGAAGAAACCAAAAACCCTAAATAATCCATGCAAGACCATTTCGGAGATAATTGATTGGTAATGACAGTGAAAATTTGATGTTGTTTAAGATTGTAGACTTTACATGAATGATTTATATCTTCCCGTGTCTTCTATGTTCATGTACTTATAGCTGTTCGAATGTTGGCCCTATTGGAAAATTGTTGGTCGGATTGTAACAACTGTATGTCGAATTTAAACGAGTGTGTTGTATTTAAAATTGTATGTCAAATGTAAAATTGTAATGCTAAAATGCATAATTACACTAATAAGAATACAACTTCCACCGCCATTACTACTACTAATAGGTGATTTAAATTAAATTGCACGTACAAGCTATAGTAATTTGAATTGTATTTTCCGTTCCGAAATTTGTTAAATATTTATTTTAACAAAAACAATAAAATGACCATTAAAATGAGTTGATTATTATAGAGCTAGAGTTTACCATTCATATAGCACTGTAATAATTTACAATAATTTTAGTTTCGAAAGCTTTTTATTATTGCCGGTTTATACATACAAACAAAGAGTTTAAAATGTTTGAACATATAGTTTCTAAAAAAATGGGAACGTGGATTGTAAAAGACAAAGTACCTATACTTTACTGTGTTCTAAAACTTGGCGTGGGAAGTTGGGAAGTATTCATTGCAATTAGAATACGGAGACTTTTATATCTCCGCGATTGTCAGGAAGCTTACAAGTTTCCACTTCCTCTCGTATTTCTATGACTTTTTTTATTCTTCTTCGTCCGAAAATGACTTGAATGTTATTTGAAAGAGGTACACAGGATATAAAAGGTGGGAAACAAGTAATTATCTTAACATTGACTGTAGTTGTCGTAGATTGACAGAATAAAGGTCTTTCAACGAACTCCACTGCTACTATAGTGTAGCTGGTTCCGGCTTTCAGATTTCGAGGCATGCCTTTCCTTCTCAAATCAAAAGTTTTACTCCTCTTCTTTTTATTCTTGTTGACTTTCTTTTGTTTATGGCTCGTCCGTTTGTTGCTGTCAAAGTCTGACTACAACCTTCCACAATACTTTGCTCGTACACATGTGCGTAATGGCTTGCTCATACGAGTATAATTAACGTTAATTTGTTCAGTTGTTGGGATGAGACAATTGTACTTACTACTTGCCTTGCCGTCCTTACAAATTCCCCGTTTGAGCTTTAGGAACCCTTTGATAATGTTATAAGATAGAGTAAAAGGTTTGGCTGCATTTAATTCCTTACAAGAAAAAGAAACAAAAAATGTTCATACATGCAGGGAAAAAATACTTAATTTTGTGCAATGTTAAGTTAAGTGGTAAGAATAATTATGTACATATTGCTTGTAAAACATTATTTTTCCGCCAACAATAGCTTACCACCAAGACTTTGCATATTATCTGTAAATTGATGACAATTAGGATGGTTAAGGTTGGGTTCACTTATCATTACTACATGTAATTACTTACATACATACTTTATATATGTAAATTGTAAGTGTACTTACATATATGTAAACCGTGTATTGTGCTCACAAGAAAAACCTTTTTTTAAATAGTAATTAGGGATGTCAGGCTTCTTATGAGGAGACTGCAGCAGAAATTATTATTATATTCCTTTTGAATTCTAGGTTAAAATAATAACATTTTCGGATTTCGCTTTCAAATGGCTACACGTGTATTATTATTATGCTACATAAGAGAAAATCTAAATTAATTCAAGGTAGCTGATTAAATGCCGGAGAAAATACATTGCCGTTTTGTTTTGAAAAAGGAAAGTTAATGGGGCATGTTGCATGAGAAATAATATGTAAATGATTGTAGAATATAAGGGAAGCTTCATAATAATAAGAAAGTAGGATATGGAGGATTTTCACTGCTAAAGTTAAAAGCTTCAAAAAGTTCCATGTTTAATTTTGTAGATTTTTAATGATATGTATTAGTCTTGATTGGTAATTTGAAGTTTATAAAAAGCAATGGGAATAATACAGATATAAGTAGAATAGAATAGGGTCCATGAAATGGCAATCCTGTAGCTGACATTATGGCCTTTATTTGAAAGAATGTTGGTTAAGTTAATTGAAAAATTTTATTCAATTCTTGTAACTTTTTGGGGCTGAAAATTGATTTTGATTTGCTTTTTCTTTTCTTTTTGTGTCTAAATTGCAGGTTGTTTACTGTGTAGCTTTCGCCGTTGAGCTTTGGTGGATCGTGGAGTCTTTGCGTAAGTATTGCATTTGATTTTACATGGACTATTCTACAATTTTATTCTAAAGATTTGACATGCCTAGTCTAATGAAGATCTCGATTTCATTTTTGATTCGTTTCTTTCTTGTTCTCGTTGAGTTTATTGTATACACTTTTGGTTCATCGGAGAGGTTTTTGTAATAAGGTTAAAGATATGCCGCAGGATTGTTTTTATTCCCTAACCCTAATTATATTGTGATTGTGATGTTGTGGTTTGTCTGTATGGTTTTCAAATAAATACGTTGGTTAGCTCTAAAATCTCAGTGGTTTACAAAATGACAGTTGTCATTACGGCTGAAATTAATGTACCATCTTCTGCTTTTCAGTGATTCTGCCTGCCCCAGCGTATACACTATGTGCCCTGTACTTATTCAACTTCGTCATTGCTGCTGTCCTCCTATTTGGCCTGCTCATCGTATGTTCATCATTATTTCTTACTTAACTCATCATATAGGATGCTCATTTACTAATGACTTTGATGCTCATTACTGTTGTTTCGAATGTTCTAATTATTATCTTGTTTTATGTTACATTGAAGGCTATCTTCTGTTGTCAATTTCGGATCCTGTTTCAGTAATATTTTCACTTGTTAGAATACTTGCAGTCTTCGAAACTCAACTTTAACCTAATTTTGTAGTTATTTCGATTTAGGTATTTATATTCTTTGTTCTTATATATTTCCATTTACATATGCTGTGTGTTTGTGTCAGTTTATTTACATTTATTTGAATATATTCCCATTGATTTTGTATTTATTTCCATGTATTTGAACTTAGTTGAATTTATTTGTATGTATTTTAACATTTCTGTCTGCTTATATGGTATTTATTGTTTGTTTTATATTTAACTGGATATTTCTTGGAATTTTTTGATAGTCGGAGGGGGGATCGTTTGTACTTGTATCATGTCAATTTTTTATGTTTCAACGGAAAAATGATGGTGAATGTAAAATTACAATTTGTATTCATGCCGTGAGTACACTAACGATATGCAGTACTACAGCTAATATTTAATATATTTGCAGTTCTCTGACAACTGTGACAAGCAAACAAGTGGATCTATCCCGCCTAGTCCCTGTTTACTGTCATGCTTGAAAAGTTTTAACACTATGTTGTCTACAGCTAAAAGTAATAGTAGCTCGACTATGTATGAATCTCAATCAGGCCTTCCTCCTTCATGCCAATTTTTGATGTATTGATTATTAAGTACACACATAAATTGCATGTGTTAACATTAACACCAAAAATATATTAAATATTAGCCAACCCTGCAACTTTTCACGATTTGGTTCACCTCCGTGAAGTAACCTTTATAGCATAGTGGAATGGGATTTGAACTTAAAAATAGTAAATATATTTGTAGTAGTGTAAATCCAAATTAGGATACACTGTCGTCCTTCGCATACATTCATCAACATAAGTGATGTTGCGGAATATATCATGGGGGATGATACTTCTGTGATCGTAGATGTATATGTGGGATTTGACAGTGACATGTGACGACGTGAGATGAATTATGAATGGTAAATAATATTATTTCGAAAGCATTTTAACTTTTCGGTGTCGCGTCGCAGTTAAATAATAATATATTCCGCTTAGGTACTACTTCAAAACCCCGTCGTAACTAAATTGCGTTCTAGTTTTTGCAATTTAATACCTTTTTTGTGTGCTTGCTTGCTTGTGTACATATCTAGATTCAATACTCACTTGGATTTATACATTAAAACTTCTTTGATGAGCTATACCGTAATAAAAATATTTGAGGAATTCGACGAAACAATTTAACACACTGGATATATAACCCACATATGAGTTCCTTCCCTAATATAATTAAGATAGAGGCGTTTTTGTGTGTTTGTATGTTATGACTTTTTGTATTTTGTCCGTCTTCACTTTATATTTACAAGAATTCGTGAAACTCATTTAAACTAGTTGTTATAGTTTTTTGTAGTATTGATATAGTGTATTGGTATCAGGCAATTTACAGTCCGGGTATGAATTCGTTAGCATCATTATTTACAAGTCTTGGTTAGCATGCAATTTCAATATATTCGATATCTTCAATAAGTAGCTCAATATTTGTCTCACGAATCCTCATTGTGCATGAGGCGTCGTCATTGTGATCACAACAAACAACACATGATGCTGTGTTAGAGCTTATGTACTACCAGCGGGGCTAACAGCAATAAGTACAAAGTACTGACATTTGTTATCCAAATATTGCTCCTAAGTCCTAAGATACTAGATCTGATAACGTTTCACCTGTTGTCGAGAACTCTTTTACCTCTGAGAGCCTCGTGTGTGGAGCAAGCTGTCCCAACCAATTTAGGTGATCCGAAAGGGATTCTAAAGTTAAATTGACAACTCGTATGCCAAATTAAGATGATCACCATGGGAGATAGCCTTCAATGTATTATGCGTTATGTATATATCTACTAATAAACGGCACAGTATTTATTTTCTTAAAAAATGTAGAGATAATAATAATCTCATAAAAATAGTATGATTGATATAATGCATACGTGTAGAATGTATGTACATGGTGATTTATATGTTATAATCAGTATGTATATGTTATATTGTTCTGTAGCAGTATATGATAAGGTAATAAAATGTTGAAATATATCTTCCTTTTACAGAGGCAGCGAAAATACCTGATGAGTTGGACTCTCATGACAGTTTTATCTTTCTTTCCTGAAGCAGGAATGGTTCTCTTCATGTCACTCTACTATTGGGTTAGTCCCATATATATTCCTTAACAAGGCTAATTTATTTACCGACGTTCATCCAGTTTTTGTCGATAACGGTTGACGACTGACCTGGTGTTCCTTCATTATTTATCTATATATGTTCTATATCCAATTAGGGCAAAGTCGATTCAGGTGTATAGAGAGCTATTTGCTGTATTATACATAGTTACAAATATATGTAAACTGAATGTTCAGGCTGGAGTACCTTATAGTAAATTACATGTAAAAACCTCACTGCAGCAATCACTATATGGCTTAAACGTTTAATCGATTCTGTTTTCTTGGAAAATTGAAGGTCTTCGATAGAATTGTTTACTACTCGAAAATAGCTTTATCGACATATTTCCATGATAGGATTACTTATGTATGTACATGGAAATCCATATATGTGCTAGTTCTACTTTGCTAGTATTAATGCATGGAGTCGACTTTATGCAAAGCGCAATAACGTTTTAGATAGCGCTGCAATTATAACTACATTGTAGTAGGTACATCTCACTTGTTAAACAGAATCACAGAGTAAACCTTTTATTATAAGCAAACTAATTTGAGTGCATTTTTTTTTGTATTTCCGTATTTATCTTCTGATCTGCTCTGCAAATCTCAACAAATATGCTGACTATTATATGGATGGATGGAAAATCTCTATACCTATTAGCCAACACATAAATTTGAGTACGGAGTCATTGAACTAGTCTACTGGGCTCTGCGTGCTATCTTCAATGTAAGTGATACTTTCTCAATCTATATTTTATATTATTATATTTATATAAGTATGTGACTGCCAAGGTATTTAGTATCTCTGATGATGCTGCTGCTGCATCCCATAAAAAGAAATTCGTGATATAAATATACATAAACATGACATGTGAAGGGAATTAAATTAAATTCAATGTACATGTAGTATGTAGACACATAAGCAGCAAGTCTTCTTGGGTGTATTCATATGTATCATGTATATGTGGCTTTTTATGGAATACATACGTGGATTATTAAAGCTGATTGACAGTGGTGTGTTACACAGCATTTTTCCAGTGACTCCGTTATTTTATTATAAAAGTAATATCAAACTGTCTGTATATAATGGTCGATAGTGTTAAACCACAATTTAATTTCCCAATGTACACACCACTCTTATTCTATAGTGTGTCTGCTTTATTGGCTCTGTTCCTCCAACTCCACGGACCTCTTCTGCGTTGAGTTGCCGCAGCTCTATCTGCGTCAATACACAGTCAATAATACATAGTTTGGCTTCTATTCTGTATTAAAACGGTTATTTGGAGTAGTTTCTTCGCTATAACAACGACGACTACAGCAGTTACTTCTGCGTCTCAAATGTGAAAAATCTTTATTTTTTTAAACAGATATTTGGTGCCCTGTGTGTCTGCTCCTTGTACTTGACGTGGCGTGACGAGGAGATGATTTTGGGAAGACTTCATGATCTCACTTTAGTAAATTTTCATTGATTCCAATAATACACTTTTATTTAAAAAATAATAGCGTAATATCCTATATTAAACTGTACAGAAATTAGTGCGGGCGTAAGAGAAACGCGTTTTGAAAGTTGAGCTCCGCCTGGAAAACGCTTTACTGCATGGTGCAGTGAAAGTTTTTCCTTTTATTGTAATATTGATACCATTCCAACATGGTGTCAAAATAATTATTGGTGTTATATAAGTATTTATATTATTATATTGTAGCAGTATATGTACAATGTGCTTTTTATATGACGAAATAAAAGTGAAAAATTATTTAATTGCTGCTTATTAATATATTTACAGGCAAATGTTGAGTCCGGATGTAATGGTCTTGGGTTAACCCGACATAGCAACGGTACTTTGAAGCCGTCTGGAACATTAGCGTACCAGAATTACGCGTATGCGGATTCAACTCCAGTACTCCAAGATCCTAATGTTAAAAGTTCAACATTGCACAGGTGCGTTATCAGTGTTGTAGAGTATGGTTAAGTATATCTAAGTATGTGTAAAGTATATTTATGTATGTTTTAAGTACGTATCAAGTATATTTAAGTATGTATGCTTAAGTATTTATTATATATGTAAGTAATGAGATAATAATTGCAGGATTGAGTTTGTATGCATTAATTTTTTATTCTTGGAGGGATATCGCAATAGCTGAAATGCACCCTTCATTGCGTTATGTAGAGATTCACTTTAATCCGGGCTTGTAAATCTTCGTTTATTCTAATCTACTATATTAAGTTGTAATGATATGGTAAAACGATGTATTTAATTGCTTCCAAGTAACGTATATTAATGATTGTATACTGAATTTATTGAGAGAATTTTTTTGCCGACAATAATTATTGCAACGATGTAAACAAGACAATTTAAAGCATAAACTCGTTTGTACTGGATTTAAGTCCAGATTGCATCATTACAATATTGGGGCAAGTAACTAGTATATTAATGTATATTAATTTTGTATATTATTTTGTAGAGGCAGATATGGTGGAGGAAGTAACGGAAACTTCTCCGTACACAGTAAAGGCTCGTATGGGTTGAAGCACAATGAATTCAGTCCTGCCATGATGTTTGATCCGATGTACAAGAATAAGAGTCGAATCAGTGAGTTGGGAATAGCCGGGATTGGTTTGGAGCCGCCGGGAATCCCAGGTGGACTTCCTGGATCCGGTCTTCAAAGATCACGTTCTTTGTGGAACGTGTCCAATGATGACTATTGGAACCGTCCACCGCCGTCTAGACCCGTGTCCATGGGCTACGTCAACCATATATTACACTCGGATAGGAAAGAGAGTAATACAATGAGCTTGGATCGGCGGAAAAATTGGATGATGCAGATGGGTCGAAGAGCCACGTCCATGGATGGCCTTAATACATTTTACCGATACTACGGACCCAATATTGTGTCCAATCATCACGTACCTCATTGGAGTAAGAGTTCTCTGGGTCAGGAATCGGATGATATCCATAATTATAGGGATATAGCTTTATAGCAATTTATATGTTAAAAAGCAATAGATGAGAGGAGTCATTGTTTGCCAAAAATTGAATTATGTCCATTATTATCCATGTAGAAATGTGTTGTTACTTTATGGTCTTACAGTTGTCAAGCTGTACCTGAAGTTTGTACATATAAATATAGTACTTCCGATTGTGTGTGGGTTGGAAATCGATAATCTCGAGAACGTTTTTAATATTAAATTTTCGTGTTTCTTATGACTAAGCCTTCATCATGTGTTTAAACATAAAGTAAGGATTGTTTCTTAATTTTTAATCTTATTCGTTTTTCCGAATGTTTTAATGATATCAAGTGTCATAATCTTGAGATCTGTTTTTCCTCACAAGGTATATCTATACATTATGTACATTTTCATTTATATTTGTTATTGTTGTTTTTAATCCTTCGCCGTTCCAGTCCTATCAATTACCAAATAATGCTATAAGTTATGATATGATATAATTAAATAAGTACCTTTTCGGAATGTGATGGCCTTGTGCACAATCAACCTTTTAAAGGTATAGAGATAATGTTATGTTTTAATATAAAATAATTAAAAGGCAGTGCATAATAATAGCTATAAACCGCTGTTGTATAAAAACTATGAAAATATATAAAATTATGGATAAAAATTTATTATAAGGTCTATTATAAAAGTTCAAAATATAAAAGAATATAAAGTAGCTCCGAAAACATATACCTATATGAAGTTTAAAATGCCATGTGTAATTAATTTAGTGAAATGAAATAAACAAACCAAAAATGTACTTGTATAAATTATAAATCTTTTTTCTCACTATACTGTGCCTACACAATAATACATGGGTATCTTCATGTAGTTTAGTTTTCAGTTTTTATATACCGAATCGTAAGTAATGATTTTTTCTGCATTTTTCACTTTAAAGATTTTAATGAAAAGTTTGTATTTTTTGTGACAATTTTAATAATCATTTCAGAAAAAGGAAATCATGTTTGTTTGTTATCATCAATAATAATAATAATAATAAAACTTATTTAAAATCAAGCCCCATTATTTATCTGCCTAAATTAAAATTACTGATAGTTGAAAGGGAGTTGAAATTGAAGGGAGTTGACATCTTGCGAACATTTGAAGTATAAACAGTATAAAAATATTAGTATCACAATTATTTAATCTCCTAAATCTTATCATTTTGTATTTCTGCATTTCCTCCGTCGCCGTCAGAAATGCATGTTTGGTCCGAAGGATTCCTCAAACTGCTCCGATGAAGATGGAGCAGGTAATTCCGGCCAATTTAGTTTAAATATTTCTGTTACCTCATTAGATAATACGTCGTATTCCTGCAAGTTTGACGAAAAACGTTTAAAATTGATATTGTACTTTTATGTAAAATGTGTACGAACCTAAAAGGAGGTAGAATATTAATTATATGAATAATTTATTAATAATATTACTACTGTTGCCATTATAAGCTTATATTTATTTAATGTTCTTTAATTAAATTATGATTAATACAATTAATTTACCGTTGTTGTCGCAGCAGCAGTTCCTGGCTCCATTCCAGAAGATGCTCCGGATTGAGGGAAAGTTGCAGGAACAGCATCGTCCTTCGCATCTTCATGTTTAGCCGAATGATTGCGGAGATCTCGATGGGAAGCATAAGACTTATTGCACTTTGCACATTTATATTTTTTCACACCACTATGTCGACGCAGATGGTCATCTAATTTAGTTTTCCTACAAAAGCTCTTTCCACAGATCTCACAAATAAAGGATTTAAGACCCGTATGAGTGGATTCATGGAATATTTTTTTATCCTTACGAGTGAAAATTTTGCTACAGAATTGACAAGGAAATTTTTTTAATTCTGTGTGACAATTTAAATGAGCACTAAGTGATTGGGATGTAGCATACTTTTTACCACACAATTGACATAGAAATTTATTTTTCCTAATTTGGTTTTCCTCGTTTGGATGTGCTATATGTATTAATAATTGATTTTCCTCATTTTGCGGCAATTCCTCTAATTCCTTTTCAATTTGTGGTGCATGAATTATTTCATTTTCATTTTGTGGCACATGGTTTACTGGATTTTCATGGTTTTGTGGCACACAAACTATTTGGCTTTCACGTCGGCCTACTCGATTTTCCTCATTTCGGTGAGGCATTTGATGAGATAAGTTTTGATCACTATTATTATTGTTACATAAAACGGTCGCATTTGGAATTGCGGGTATAAATACGGTTTCTAATGAAATATCCCTAATGTCATCGCTATTAAGAAGAAAGTTATTATTGGTTTGTGTATAAGATTCCTGTTGATGATTTACAAAGGCATTTAATACTAATTCAGGGATGGATTGGTCATGTGATCCCGGAGGAACAGGTGTTATTTTTGGGTAAGACTCCGATGACATTAGAACTTCGAATGGGTCAAAGGTGTTCCAGCTGTAGAGATTATTTTTTAACTCCGTCAACCGATCTAAAAGTTGTACAAATAGATGTGTGAATTCTGGAGTTAAGCCACAGATTACTGGCTTCAGTCGGTAGTTGTACACCAAGGTTTCAAAAATGTCCATCCGGCCTACCTGAAAATTTTATTTGTTCTCAAATTATGATTGTCGACTAATAATTTAATAATAATAATAATAATAAATAATAATAAAAATTAATATACAGCATTAAATTAATTATAATACTGAAATTCACTAAATTTTACTATAAATAAAATCACGATTTACTACCAAAAATATTTGAGCCATAATGTGTAACAATAATAAAGCAATGGAAATAATAATAAGCAACAATAAAATCGCGCAATTCGCAAACTTGTACAAGCTTTAAGAATTGATATTCAATATTTATTACAGGTTTGCAATACAAGCTAAAATTTCTAAACTATAAAGCATATATGTATCAATATAAAAATAATTATTATTCAAATGCATCTTAATACTGGACGACTTTATTATTACAAGCGAAAGTAAAGGTTTGAATGATTTTGCCTCGTTCAAATGTTAACTCTCAAGTATAAAATTAATTTCCGTAGCGAAATAAAACTTGAAGAAGCATATCGAATCGGAAAAATTATAGTGTATAATAATAATCATCAACTTCAAACTTCAAGCCAAGACTTGTTTCACAATATTCGCGGAAATAACTATGATAACTTTGTGTAATGAAAAATTATTTTTATATCTTATATGTACGCAGTATAAGATTTTACAAATTTCTTGATAAAATCCACATAACATATTTAAAGTATTAATGTATGTATCTGAGCTTTTAAAACGTGCATATGTTTTAAATTTAATTCAACCATGTAAAATTTCTCTTTACAACATCGACCATCCATATGACATATTCAGTAGCGATCAACGAAGTTGAATAAGAAATCTAATAATTTATTATGAGTTGAAAGGTATACTCCGCTTATTATAGATATGCAAAATAATTATCGCTGTAATTATCCACTGCTACTTCCGCTTGAACGAATATTATCGCTTAAATGACCGTCTTAGAAAGGTTGCGTCCTGTCAGTCAAGGACACTTGACTAATAATACAATTAGGAATTAGCTCTTGAGACTTATCATAAACGTGACATACTAAAAGTACACATACAACTGCTCTCAACTCCAAGAAATCTTCAAGATGATGTTTAAGCTCACGTTAAGCTTCAAATTGGCCTATACTCAAGGCCCTGAAAAAAGCATTTAGCAACGGCATTAATAAATATGTGAACTTAATTTTCCTAAGTTCGAATTTGTACATATATGTTCTTTATAGATACTTATATGCTTGTGTACATTATGTGCTGTCATGATTATTAAGACTTCCACAAAGCCAAAGCAATAAAACATAATTACTAATTACTGATTAAAAGTGATTAAGCTCAGTGAGTAATCTCCAAGTACTAATTACCACTATTAATACAAAAACAAAGTTTAACATCAACCTCCCATGCAGTTCTATATACCATAATTCATTTTATTACTCACTCCCCAAATTATTTACTTTAAGCTCTAAAATCAACATTAATCTACTTTAAACAAAGTCAACAGTGCAGTTATATTAAGGACAAATCTATGTAATAAAGTCAGTCATCCATGTACAATGTATTACTAATACGCTGATGCTCCAATATTTACAAACACGCCCAAAAGCCCTAAATCCAATTATCTGGAATGGTTTTTTATTTTCATATTCTCTTTATCTATAGAATTCAAATTACAAAGTGCGACTGCAATAAAACAAAATGCATATGCACAAAACATAAATTACACATTATGGAACTTTTAGCATATACAATGCAAAGCAAATTTATTGAATACACAGTTTAAAAATTACATAATCACATAATATTATGATTAATTTATAAATCCAATAAACCCTTACATTCCTTAGGAAGTCTTCAAACTGCCCAAAAATAGATGCGACTACTTCCGAGGAAGTCATCATCATCATATTATTTTTCCCGACGGCTGAAATTGCAAGAAATAATTAAAATTTAAGTTAGTATACGCATTGTAAAGAATGTTTATATAGAAGTAGTTTAAATGTATGTTATTCAGTTTAAAGTGTGCATGTACATCCAATAAAAAGGGGGAAAAATCCTAAAGCTTTAATTTCCTAAAAGTCTGTTTCCTTTTAGCCTTGCAGTGTTTCCTATTTTTGAAGCTTTAATAATAACCGTTAAAGTAAACTATTTTGCACAGCATGAGGTTCTCGTAATATAGCAGTACATGTTCATCGTGTTGTTACAAACTTTTATTCTGTTTGTGACAAGTGGACCAGAGAAAAGCCCTTTTCAACTTTTCAGCAATCTACAAAGATGATTAACATCTTTATAACAAATGAGTACATTTTTTGGGTATCTTTACACAAGAAATTTACACGGAATGTACAAAACACTTAACGTGTAAATGTATATTTTCAATAGGTATATACAGTTAAGTCTTTTGAAAACAAGGCTACATATAACACCCCCTTCTTGCATGGTCTTTAATGGAATTTCTCTTATAAGTCCTTTTACCACCGCCTGGTTTAATTGGAATTTGTTTTAATTCCCCATATATACAACATTGTATGGAACAACGCCTGCTTATGGTATTTAATGGAATTTCTACTGTAATTCCTCATAACACCGCCTGCTATTTTAATAGGATTTTTTATACTATTCCTGCAAGGCTTTACGTAAATATAAATTGCCTGTATATGTATATATCTTTGTAGAAAAATATAATATAAAAATACCTGAGCTGAGTATTTTTATGTACCCATAAAAAATTGCTTATTATACTTTTTTAGTTACAATGTATAAAACAACTATCTGTATCAAGTAATTTGAGCTCACCAGCTCACTCACAAAATTGTAATGGTATGATACCTTCATATGCACGATATTCAGGCAATGACAGCTGGCATCGACATATGCAGAGTAATTAATATAGAAATTTTTAATAGAAACTAAATTTTCTCAAATAAATATAGGAAGCTAAAACTATAAAAGATATACAACAATAGAATAATAAATGTACAAATATCCTATAATTAACACCCACAACTGCATAAACACAATAATTTATGCTGGGATTGTAAGCACATAACTGATATTAAATACTGAAAGTAAATGTAATTAAACATTGATGTATTGGTTTAATATTATAATAAAAACGAGGAATAATGATATTGCATATGTATAATATAAAAATAATGGTAGTAGAATATTAAATACTGATATGCTGCAAAGCTCTGTATGTCCAATATGCGCAATAATAAAAATGTGTACAAAAATCTTTCTATTACTTTATACGCTCTTTAAGTACAGTATACTTCAATTAATTAACGATATACCGTATACACTAACCAAGAACCTTAAGAGTATATCTTTAAAAATTAAAAATGGAATAAAAGTACGTAGAAATATGAGGAATTTCAAGATTTTTATTACCTCAAAAAATACGAAAAAGAAGCACTTGCAGACACAGACAGACAGGAGCGAGGCCTAAATAGTGCCTTATAACTTACACAAATGTATTACTTGTGTATAGTATAATGTTTCAATGACCGCATTGCTTCACCAGTGCGTAAAAATCTAGCGTAAAAAGAAAAAAATATAATATACATACACAAAATACACATCTCACTCACAGACTGTCAGATCACACATGTGGAGTTTTTTTCACATATGTAGTACAAAAGTTGAATGTGGTTCTTCAATATACATTTGTCCAATTGTTTTTATAATATAATATTGTAGCAAATTTATTTCCAATAGCATAACATTTTTAGCACATGGTTTTACAATTGACAATGGTAGATTTTTAATTTTAAAGCATACATGACACTTTTTGCACATCAAAAATAAGCGTATATACAAAATTGCCTCTTTCGTGTTTGTGTTTTGTCACGCAATGTTTTAAGCATTTGATACTCATATCACCTATGTACATTTATATTAGAGTATTTTTTTGCATTATTTAGCATTTTCCTCATTTTACCACATGATGTTTTTCGGATTTTTACGCTAACTTTACAATTTATGATGCTTTTTCTGCCATTTGTTAAGGTCGTGTTTTAACATGATTTTTTGGTGCATTTTATCATGATAATTTTCGCGTTTTAATGATATATTTTCCACATTACCGCACGATATTTTTAACAATATATTTTCGCATTTTAACAATATTTTTCACACTGCCCACCATCCTAACCAAAAAGGAAAAAGACAATATTATCATATAGTTTGTAAATATTATCCTACAAAAAGGAAACACTGCCAGAAGCATAAAGCATCATCATAAAGATAAAAATGCTAAAACATCTGTGAGTGCAAAAAATGCTCTATGCTGTTAATACTGTAAATATTAGTATTTGGGCCGAGAAAGGAAGGCAAAAGCCACCAACCAACAAGCAACATACTTTTGCAGCAGTCTGTCGTCTGTGTACCATATAAGTATCTTGTATTTTATACATCAAAAGTAACAATAAAGTACGCACAGCTTAAAACAACAGCAATATTCAGCAACAGAGTTGAGCAGCATATACTTTTATGAAATGAATGAAGTATTAATGAATGAAGAATGAACATAAAATAATACGGCAAAATTCCAGAAAATACTCTGTAAAATAAAGCCGTTGTATGTACATAGGTACATATACACATTATACATATACTTATAGTAGTACGAATTTTCGAGATCTTCCCCCAGAAAAGTTCCTAAATACATCTGTATCATATGTATAACTTCCGTGCATGTTATCATCATCTTTCCTATGGTTAATGGCATGTGCTTTTTAAATTAAAGGGACGTTTGAAGGTAAAAACTACACCGTATTTGTAACTTTGTAACTAAAGTGACTAATCGTAAAGTATTAAGCTCACATCTCACATACCTGTACACAATACATGTATCTATATACTTGTTATAACTTATAACCTCTATACGTTAGCATGTGAGCATACAATTTTTGCATATGCCTCACATTTAACATCTATATTATTTACATACCAAAAATACAGACACAACACAAATACCTATACAATACTACATTATGCAGCATCTACAATAAAGCAAAACTGCATAATAGCAAAGCATCTCTAATACTAAAATACTATACAAAACTATAATACAACATCTACATACTACAAAACTACAGTACAGTATCTACAATACTACAACACTAATGACTATGGCATCTACACTACAAAACTATAGGTATACAAATAGTAATCCACACCTACACTATACTATATTACAATGAGTATAATACCCACCTATCATCTGGGAATATACAGAAAAATACACCTTTTGAACCTATACTACCACTACCAGACTATCAACATAAAGACATCAAAAGGCATCATAACATAACACAATACTTCATATTTTAACATCAAACAGAGCAATATACAAGCATTATGCATACTATAAGGAACGTTTATACAGAATATTCACACAGGAAATAATGATGAGAGAAAGAGAGGAAAAAGGTATTCTTCCCTTCCCTTCCCTACTATATGCCCTAATCGCATGGTAATAGCAAGTTGGTTTGGTACTAAAAGTAATGTTAAGCAGTGTATTAGCTTGGTAGTTTTGGTAGTAATAAGTTCCCTTTCCCTATGTTACAAAATAAATGGTTGTGCTTTGTGCTGTATATACAAGTAAAATCTGTACAAGTGCAAGGCAAAAGGCAAAAGGGAGAAAAAAAATTAGACAAAACTTATTCTTATTGTGAAGTTGTGAGTCAGTAGGCCGGGCCGGGCGGACTGACTCACAAAAACACAAAAACTGCTCGTTCGCATCGCAGCAGCGAAAGAGAGAGAGAGAGAGAAACAGAGAGAAAGAGAGAGAGAGCAGCAGCAGAGAAGAAATTGAGGAGCGAAGAGCAGTTTTGTCGTTCGTTGTCTGCCCTACGAAGGTTCCGTTCCGCGTTCGCGTTCGCAGAGTTGAGGACGTTGAGGTTCACAGTTTCAACATACAAAATTTGAGGTGTGTAATAATATAATATACATATCACGTGAAGGTCCTAAAGTGCTAATTTGTATCCGCCCAATACAAAAATTATCACTTTAAGATACTTTACCACCGATATGGACTCAAGATCCTAAAGTGCTAAATTGTATGCTCTCAATACAAAAATTAGCACTTTAGGATACTTTACTGAGGATATGGGCTCAGAATCACAAATACAGCTATCCTTATGTATATAAGCATTTCAAGCTTTATTTGAGTTCCCTATAGTCTCTCTGTTGTGTGCATAAGGAATAGTGACTCTTTTAATATTATTCTGTATTTTATTCTGATTCTTTTTCCTGTGTTGTACACAGAAAGCCAAAAGGAGTGGTGCCCGCCCGGTACGCGTGACGTCATCTGTGGATTCGGATTCGGGAGTACGGAGGTAATAAGCCTGATGTTTATTTTTTTAAGCATTTTATTTTTATATACTTTATATAGTAAGATACTTGCAATAATAATTTGTGTCATTTTAGTTTATAAATTGTAACTAGTATGGAATGTGGTATCACCTGTATTTTAATTAGTTTATCTATTTAATCTGGGATTAAAATACCTGGAGGGATGCTCGGGAATGAGTAATAAGCTTAAAGAGTATACAAAAGGATTGAAAAGTACCTAAAATAAAACATTTGTAGTTTTTGCAGTGAGGTAAGAGATATAGTGACTCAATAAATTAGTATTATACTAATTACTATACTAGACTATTATCGTCAATTAGTCAACTATAGATGGAAAGTATAAACAGTCGATGATGAACTGAGTAAAAGGTCTGACTAAGCCTGTCCGAATTTATTATTTCTATTTGGAACGTCTGTTGCAGGAGATCAATTGCAATTAGACGGGATTTCGGGAGGCGAAACTGTTGTTTAAATTAGGGAACTCCGGTCGTCGAATTTAATCGATGTCCTTCTTCTCTAATAGCGTGATCACAAAACATTAAATTCTGAGACTGATACCGAATTGAGGTGAATTACTAGTATACTGTCAGTACTATAGGAAAAAATTGGGGGGAGAGCTAGACGAACATATAATGATATACGGAAATTGCAGGGTGCAGTGCGTATAGATAGAGAATATAAATTTTGTAGGATAAAATTGGGTCTGGTTTGGGCTGGGACGATTCTTTTTTCTTGTTTTTGAATATTATTGATGATTGGTGTTGGTTTGGTGGAGTTGTTTTATTTTGTTTCAGAGAGGATGCATATGTCAGATCAGGGGATGAACATTGTCATCAGCAATCAGTGCTATAGGACCATTTTTGAGATACTGTCACTGTTGTTATTGAAGTGGTAGGAGTAGGAGGAGGAATTTGTGGGATTTATTACGGATCGTGATCTTGGATTTGGATTATTGAAGATTGTGCAAGATTAAATTTACGGGGTCAAGTTTATGGGGAGATTTGGTGATTGTGGGGAATTTATTGGGAGATTGTGCAAGATTGAATATATGGGGTCACGTTTCGGGAGGTTTTGGTGATTGTGGGGGATTTATTTTGAAGTTAGGAGTAAATAATGGATTTAATATGAAATTTATTCTGTGGAATATTTTTCCAGTGGAGCGATTACTGATGTAAAATGATTTGGAATTCTAAAATTGTAAAAAGTATATAGGTAATTGTTGGGAATGCTGTTTGACAAATTAATTGCAGTTGTAAAATAAAATACTGTGCAAATATTTGCTTACAGAAGAAAAGTTAGCAGGAATATTATTGTTTGTTTAGGAAATTACTGAAGAAAAATTATTGCTGGGACATGTGGATGTTGTTCTAGTTTAATTAGGAGTATTGTTATAATTTAATTTAAAAACAAAAGTGGTGATTATTTATAAGCCTAAACGTGTAGGATGTTATTACGTTTAAGCAAAATATTATTACTGTAAAACATAATATCATATTTGTTTGTTTGTTTATTTTGTGAAATTAAAAGTTGGCAGTGATTCCGGCAGTACCGGCAGTACAGTGTGTTACGGATCGAGAAGACAGTGACGGTTGGGAACTTGAAAGCGAAAACATTTTTACGATTGTGGTTGGAGCATAGAATTTAAATTCTTCCCGAGTGATCAAGATGAGTCCGAAAGGAACCGTGGCTCCTTCCCTCCATAAAGTTATTATGGTGGGATCTGGAGGAGTGGGAAAGTCAGCTTTAACTCTTCAGTTTATGTACGATGAGTTCGTCGAAGATTATGAACCAACAAAGGCGGATTCCTATAGGAAGAAGGTATGTTGATTACAATGATATAATTATATGATCAGTGATCACGTACTAGCATTTTTTGTTATTTTTTGACGGGATTAGTCAAGATTAATGTCGTTTAAAAGTATCAGCTATTTTAGTAGTAGTAATAAAATTTTTAGTTATGCTTATAAACGAATGTTTATTTTACGGTAGTGTCGTGATGTAATGTATCTGTTTTGAGTTGGAAAATATAGAATAGGTAGGATCTGTCATACAAAATGGAATTGTATAATAATTCTGTAATTCTTTTGTCACTTCCAGGTTGTCCTTGATGGCGAAGAAGTACAGATTGACATCCTGGATACTGCAGGTCAAGAAGATTATGCCGCCATTCGGGACAACTATTTCAGATCTGGTGAGGGATTCCTATGTGTATTCTCCATAACTGAGACTGACTCCTTCCAGGCAACTCAAGAATTTAGGTAATGAAAAAACAAATAAAAAGTGCTCCGTGTGATTGATTTACATTTAAAATATATTTTTTTCTCAAACTATAAGAATGCCGACCAGTATCGACAGCTCAAATGTATTACAATAGAGCAATATGTCTTAACATTAAAAATACGTGAAAATGTGAATAAAAAATAAATTGAATAAAAATAATAAAAATAACTTGTATTTCCAGGGAGCAAATCTTGCGAGTTAAGGGAGACGACACGGTTCCATTCATCCTCGTGGCGAACAAGTCAGATCTGGACGAGCGCCGAAAAGTATCCAGGGAGGAGACAGAACATCGGGCTGCTAGTTGGGGTGTCCCTTTCGTAGAAACATCCGCAAAGACCAAGACGAATGTTGATAAAGTGTTCTTTGACTTGATGCGTGAGATTCGTGCCCGAAAGAGTGAGGAAGGTGGCAAGGTCGACGGGAATAATACAAAGAAACGGAGGAAGATCAAGTGCTCCATCCTATAAAAATGTCTTTTCGTGTGTGCTTGTGCCATTTTTTATTTATCAAGTAAACTTGCAACTTTGTGTATATGTTCATATCGTCATTCGGTAAAATTATCTTGTAAATAATTGTTCACTTTATTTAGCATCCCGGCATATACAACCGTTGTTGTCATACTTTACATCTGTAATAACTCTCATATTTATTTTTATTTTACATGTTCCTGTTTTATTTCTAATTGTTGCATACAGAGATCATAAAAAACTGTGAACGGCTGATGTATCAAAAATCAAAATATCTTTAACACGCGATTCGTTCATTTATTTCCCGTTGCGTTGATCGTCATAAGCACATGTGAACTGGAAATCCTTGAGGAGTTTTGGACGAGGAACTTTTAAATTCATCAGTGATCATTGAAAGTTCATATGCGTTTGGTGCTGAAATTGCAGATTTGCGGCCTTTTAGAAGCTGCTGAGTATCTACAAAATACTTGATTTTGCCAAGAAAAATGAGGTCTGTCTCCAGGATTTCGAAGGTAGATAAAAACTGATGTTAATATTATGCTCTAAAAATAAATTTAGTGTTAAAAATAATTCGTTTTAATTACAACTTAATTTAACAGGTATGGCGTACGCTCAGTGCCAGGCAATTCCATTCCGACGCTCCATCAATACTCCGAACGGAGGTGGATACTTCTTCTTCAGAGTACAAAGTATAAAATAATTTTTTTTATATAATATTTATTTCTTAAAGGAAAAGTTTAAATTATTGTGCAATTTAAAATACATCTAAAATCTTTATGATTTGTGAATCATAAATGATTTTCAATGTATGTACATTTTTTTGTAAATGTTGTAAAAAGATTGTAAATGCATCTATTAAAATAATTTATTAATTTGCGATAGGATAACTATGATTCCATGCAAGGCCTAGTTGGAGATTTGCGAGGTATCGTCGGCAATATAACCAAAGGCGATGACAAAACTAATGCTCGACATGTCAGTCGTGGGAAATTATTACCTCGAACGCGTATTGAATATTTACTGGATCCGGGCTCAAACTTTTTAGAATTCTCCCAACTGGCCGGGTATAAATTGTATAATGAGGAAGTTCGGGGAGGAGGGATCATTTCGGGAATCGGTACTGTTTCCGGGTAATTCTATTTGTACAAAGTTCAGATTTACAATTTATTATAATTCGACTCGATTAATATTCATTACGAGTATTACTTGTTAAATATTTTTTCAGCAGCTATTTTGTTGTAAGAAGTCGTTAATGAATATTTATTTGTTTAGAGTGGACTGTTTGATCCTGGCAAATGACGCGACAGTCAAGGGAGGATCGTATTATCCAATTAGTGTTAAAAAACACTTGCGGGCTCAAGAAATTGCTTTAGAAAATCGTCTACCATGTATTTATTTGGTGGATTCTGGGGGTGCCAACCTACCGAGACAAGCTGAAGTCTTCCGTGATAGAGATTATTTTGGTAGGATATTCTACAACCAAGCACGGATGAGCTCGGCTAAAATTCCTCAAGTGAGTTTTGAAAGTTGGAGTAAATTATTTAATATTTTGTGTAAGCTATTGTTTCCATAATCTTCTATATTAAAATGTCGAAATTCTAATTACAATGTAGATGAGCTATGTTGCTTTAATGTACTTACGTACTAATTATTATTTGTTTTATAGATTGCGTGTGTTTTGGGAAGTTGCACAGCCGGTGGTGCGTATGTTCCATCCATGGCCGACGAAAGTGTTATTGTTTCTAGACAGGGAACAATTTTTCTGGCTGGTCCGCCATTAGTTAAAGCTGCTACGGGTGAAGAAATTAGTGCAGAAGATCTAGGAGGTGCTGATCTTCATTGTGGGTATGTTT
>JAQGAK010001193.1:0-38214 GCA_034696945.1 Lipothrix lubbocki
TAAATACAAAATGAATAAATACAAAATGAATAAATACAAAATGAATAAATACAAAATGAATAAATACAAAATGAATAGATACAAACTAAATAAATACAAACTAAATAGATACAAACTAAATAAATACAAACTAAATAAATACAAAATGAATAAATACAAAATAAATAAATACAAAATAAATAGATAAAAAACAAAATAAATACAAACTAAATAAATACAAACTAAATAAATACAAACTAAATAAATACAAAATAAATAAATACAAACTAAATAAATACAAAATAAATAAATACAAAATTAATAAATACAAAATTAATAAATACAAAATAAATAAATAAAAAATTAATAAATACGAAATAAATAAATACAAAATTAATAAATACAAAATTAATAAATACAAAATTAGTAAATACAAAATTAATAAATACAAAATATATTTGAGGTAGTAATGCAATAACATTTACGAAGCTCCTGAAAATACCTGAATACAGTAATATGGTTTAATTAAAATGGATGTTAATAATTATATGGAAAAATAATGTTGAAATTCATATTACTTTAGAAAACACTGAATTAAAATATGTCTAATTTGGATTTACCAAGGCCAAGACTTACCAAGACATTCTTATGAAATAAAGTTCTCATGAGTTATAAAGTGTCCAAGCTCCTAATCCTCCGAATGATAAAAAGAGAAAAATTAAAGAGAATAGCTAATGAGGCATGAGGCTTGACCGTAAAAAGGACAAAGGTAAAGGTAGAAGATACATATATATGTATCAGAATTCAGTTGAAATCATCTATTTTCTCGAGCGTCTATATAATTACAATGTCCGGACTACTCTAAACTTGAACATGAACTCAACTCCTATAATAGCTTAGCCAAAAGCATCTCCTGTAATTTCAATATGTTAATCTCTGATTGAGTGGAGAATCGTCAGAATGAGTACGTCAGGCTTGCGGAAAAAAGGATTGTGAACAATGATTTATCATGATGATTGTCAATTGAATGGAAAAAATGCGTAGTCGTCGATCTTTTTGCCCTTGGATCATCAACCCGTGGCAGATTTAATGACAAGGAGACCCCAAACATTTTTCCACTAACATACTTTTTCCCAGGCTTGTAAACACTCCACTGGAATCAAATAGAAACAAACGGTTCATTCAGTCAGAAACTAATCAATTGGATCCAGGTTATTATACAGCAACATTGTTATCTCTCTTTCTCTCTCTCTCCCTCTTAGTTTTCTGCAGAGGTATTTTCGAAGCCATTTTTCTGCAATCACTTTGTTGGCCCTGTTCTTGGTTCAGGATATCGGAAGCAAGCAACATTTCAGGAGGAGAACATTTCATGGTATTGATGTCGCCGAACGTTGTCGCAACAACGGATTATAAATTGAAATCGAATACAAATTACAAGATGTTTATGCAAAATAAATATAAATAAAAACAACAAACTACCAAAACAAAATGAATATTAAATAAATAAAAAAGAATTAAATACAAAATGATATACATATATATTAAATGCAAAATAAGTATAAATTATATACAAAATACATACAAAATAAATATAAATTAAATGCAAAATACATACAAAATAAATATAAATTAAATACAAAATAAGTATAAATTATATACAAAATACATACAAAATAAATATAAATTAATAACAAAATAAATATAAATTAAATTCAAAATAAATACAAATTAAATATGAATTAAATACAAAATAATTCCAAAATAAATATAAATTCAATACAAAAAAAATACAAATTCAATACAAAATAAATATAAATTCAATACAAAATAAATATAAATTCAATACAAAATATGTACAAAATAAATACTACAGAATACATTAAATACAAAATAATTACAATAAAATAAGTGCTACGGAAAAAAAAATAAATGCATCGTATGCAAAATACTAGTATAACAAATGCAAAATTTGTATGAAATTAATAATGTAATAAAGCCAAATGCACAATAAAGGCAAGTCTCTCTATTAATAATTTCGTTGTGACGACCGTGATTCCGTGATTCCGTCATTCCGTGATTGCGGGAGTAGGGTGGGGTGGGGGGACCTGGAGTCGCCGACGAGTAGATCGAACGCGCGCGAAGCGCGCGGAGATCTACTCGAAATTAATATTTTGGTAAATGCTACCTAATCCCGTGATACAAAGTATGATGGGGGAGTAGAGAAGGGGGCGGGTTGGGGTGAGGGTGGCGTAGGGGGTGGGGGAGGGGTGGGGGGACCCGGAGTCGCCGACGAGTAGATTGAAAGCGCGCGAAGCGCGCTGAGATCTACTCGTGTTATTATATATTATGTACTTCCGTGAATTACAATTCTGCATCATTTCTGCTCACACATGTGTGAGCAGAAATTCATTTTTGTTTGCAATATTTACATACCGTAGGTTATTTCATATTATTTCATCATTTTGTTTATACGTCTTCGTGATAATATTTACCTTGTTCTTTTATCTTATAATATTTGTGTTTAGAAATGTAATTTCGGTTTATCATGTTTCAAATAGACTCGTCGTAAAGGGTAATTATTAAACGAATTATACATACTCTTTCAAAACTATTACTACCGTAGATTTCGTAAATATTTATTTAAAGTTTAGTCTTTAAACTGCCATTTCAAAGTTAATTAAGAAGTTTGAAAACTAAAGAAATCTCCGTTGCATATCATTGAGCACTATTCAGCACCTTTGCAAATTAAAGATATCTCTATAAAGATTTTAAAGATTTCTCCTTACTTAAAGGTTTAAATTATCCCTCACCGCGCCCGAAATATCACAGGAGAATCCTTTAAAAATAATAAACGGAAATCTAAAGAGGTAAAAGGATAACCTCTGCTACTTTCCCCGAAAGGATAGAGATCCCCTTACATATACACGATAATCCTTTAAAAAGTAAATGGAACTCTTAAGTCATTTTTTACAGTGCATTACCCCCAGGAAAAGGTCTGCAAGGTAGTTTTTTGGAAATAACGCAGTTTTGATTTTTCCCTCCGCAAATGGGGTAAAATTTTGGGAATGGTCAATTTGGACCAAAATCTGTTCCTAGGATTTAAGAACCTGCCTATTGAAGTATTGGAGGTCCTTTCCACGACCACGTTTACAGATTTTGGTAAATTTATAATTTTTTTTATTACAGAGATACGACTTCGAGAACTTGTGGGTTTCTGAATCCTGGAATTAACATTTGTCCGAAACCCACAATGTCCCGGAATTTTTTTGCTTAACATTTTACTAGTTTTGTCTAGAAAATGTATAAATTCTTAGATGTCCCGGAATCTAGACTTAAAAAGCTGGGCCCCTTGCAGGACTAATAACAATAGGATTCATAATTTAATATTTATTTGCCGCCCTTACTTAAAATTTCGCATTATTTTTGTAACATTGTTAGTGTAAATATTGTGGCATGAAATAAAGTGCGCTTTCACACAAATTTTTATAGTAGAAAGAACTACTACATAGATCTATAGTAGAATTTTTATCCGTCATAGAACGAAATTTAACAAAGACACTATTTGTGAATTTATACTTGTGTAACATTCGTGTGTGCTTTAGTGTGATTAAGGTTAATTTGTACAAGTAATTTTATAGTGCCCTTTTTTGTCAATAAATGTGCCCTTTTTAATAAAATCTCCACCCACTGTAAAATCCTTAAAATAGGCTCTGGGATATATTATACTTCATAACTTAAAGGTTATAAATTTTATGGGACACGATTATTGATTAAATGATATTTCCCATTTACCAAGCTCCCCAGCACCGTAGCACCTGAGCGACGGGACAATAATAATAAGTAACGTGTTCAAAACACTAAAAATGTAAAGATCCTTGAAAGAGTTTACGCTACAATTTGCAAATTATACATTATCTGGTACTCGTAGTGCACTCAGGCCATATTTTAACAGCATGTAAACTGTGTGAACATTTTTTGAAAAGGGCAAGTGTATTAATTTCTAAGGGCATAGCTGTAACCCAGGGGTATTTTCTTGTGCGTGTTGATCGTGAACATGGATGTGTATGAATGGGTTATAGTGCGCCAAAGAAAATTGGTAAAATGGTTACATTTTTAATGTTTTTTGGAGAGTACAGAAGGCTGAAATTCTCGGTGTCCCAGGAAACTTGAATGGGATGATTGTATGCTTAAATAAACGAGACTCGAAAGAATGTGGGTTTAAAGTTTAAACTTTATAGCGGGTCGGGACCTACCTGCTGATGCCAAATTTAAAAATATTAGCAAATTATTACTAGCAAAAACTTGGAATCTAAAATTACATTGAACAATTTATTTAAATTTATTAAAATAATGTGGGTTTTCCTTATAATTGTTGTAGTCTCCTTACGTTTTGAGTTTTCTATTTGCTAATTATCTAACAGAATTATTATAACAATGAAACTATGTAAGACGTTGGGCACATTGACTATTAGGTAGCCTAGAAATTAGTACAGGAATTATGTAAATCTACCAAAGCAGTTCTATTAGAAAGTATGTTCAGTGTTTTTGAAATTTTTAATAGCAAAATTCAAAACTAGTACATACTACGAACTACGATTGTTCTAATCACAATTATTCTAGAGTTCAGTCTATTTCTCGTAACATATGGAAAAACTTGTCCATTTACTAATGGCAGAATTTACCCAAATCACACGTGGAGAGCGAAGCGAGCATCACGATACGCCCAACGGCAAACGTTACTGCATTGGTACCAATGAATACAAGGAAATGATAAATTTGATCTCTACGAGAAAAAGAATGTAAATATACGTACATGTGCAATGGTGTAGTCCTAAAATTTCTCTTGCCTTGACTCTCACTCTAAAATGTTGTCATCGGCCTAGTTATAATATACCTACTAAATTTAGCAAAATATCTTATGACCTGGCTCTATGAACCAGGGCTCGACTGCACTCCTGTATATGTCCGATATGAAGCCTGACTGTGAAATATAAATGTGTTGTATTGTTTAAAATGATATTCTGGTTCACTTAATAAAATTGATATAAGTAGTAATTGAATAAGTGTCACTTTCTGACCACGGTTTTAGACTTTTGCACATTTTGAGGTTTTGGAATTTTGCATGACATACATGCAAATGTCTCATTTATGGTTGGTCGCTAGTTTGGCTTGCAGAGTCAAAAAACCTAAATTTTGACCACTAAATCATACATTTTTATAGGATCGAGTGCAAAATTTTTAACACCAGCAAAGTCTACTCTAGAGAATTCAATTTCCTTTCATTTAATTCTATGGTCATGTAAATCGGTCGCGTGGTTTTGTCTCTATCAGCAAATCCCCGGAAGGCTCTTTCTAAGCCTTTGGTATGCCCATTTAAAAATACATGGAGATTGAAAAAAAATCAAATTTGCGCATAAATGGGTCTATTTGGATGCAAACTATTAGTTTTAGCTATTTTTGGGTTTATCTAAAAAATTTCCGTTCAGGGCCTTCTGCATAAGTCTGAAATTACTGTTGACGTTAAATCTAGGCAAAAAACTGCATAATGATTTGATTAAAACCGAACCAATACAGTAAAATAATGAAATTGTACAGTTTTGGCTGTACAAATGCCAATAACTATGTAATGATTATATCGAGTGCTTGTGGTTGTCCTCAGAAATTTTTAAATTTGATGCTAAATAAAAAATTTCCCAAGTAAACAGTGTACTGAATTTTTAGAGAAATAAAATTTTGACCAATTTTGAGAGATTATTACAAACTTGAACTTAAATAATTGCACAAACGAGGTAAATACAGCAATAAGACTAGGGAAAGCAATGATTAAATGAACTACCGTAAGTACAGACATTTACTGAAGTGGTTCATTTTGTGTACAAACAATGTCTAATGAAGAGCAAAAACTGTTTACTTTGACAATTAGGCATTCGACTGAGTGTCATCGCAAAATCCGCACTGCGGTTGAGGTGGTCCAGGGCTCCCGTGTAGCCACCAAGAAAACCCCGCTGACCGAAGCCAAAATGGAATTGTTGTTGCTGCCCTGCAAAGTTGTTATGTCATTATTCATTTATTAATTTTTATGGCCTATGTATTGAATTACATTAGTCTCTAACACATTTCGTCGAAACACTACATTTGTATCTATATATGCATTGAAATTAGAAGTTACGTGTCTTTGAACGTGGTTCCCGAGGTCCGTCCACGGTGACTTTAATAGCTTTGTTGTACGTGGCCACTTGAGGAGGATTACTTGCCACCGTGATTGTCAAAGTGAAACTTTTTCCTGTAAGAGAATTATCCCATCATCCATACAAGCATTCTCCATTTAAGCGTTAACACATGGGCCACCACTCTCTATTTCTCATAAGAAAAATACCAACTGGAACATTGTAACAAGTCTTACCTCGACCAGATCGTCCAACAAATCGAAGATCATTGAACTTCGCAACTTGGTTTTTCATGATTGCAGTGGCGTTTCTTAGTTCACCACAATAATTGTCATCGTTTCCAGCTCGTACGGTCACCAAAGTTCCGTCAATAATTTCTCCCAGAGCAATCACCTTAGTACAGTAATAGAATGTTTAGTAGTTGTTGATAATTTGGCTTCGGTATCGTTCATTAGGGAACGCGTATAAACTTGACCACGATTACATGCATATCAAATGATCTCAATTTTCCTATAATAGGAAAAGGTATAAGACATAAATTACCACTCGTGCTTTCAAAACATTTCTGGTCATCATTCATCACATAGTCACCCATATTCAGACATATGTTTTAATGTTGTATTGATTTTTTATAAAAGTAATGATAGAAACAAATAAAACTATCACCATGGCTAATCCTACAACGAAAAGAATCTGTATAACTGTTTACCTTAAAGGCCACCGGAAGCGTTTTATTCGATCGCCAATGGACGGGTAAGACAGAGCAAACAAGATTTGGGCTTCCGGTACGCACCAATTCACCCCCCGGTGAATCTGAAAGCATTTCCGTCAATGCTCTCTCAGCCATTACCTACACACACCAGCAATACCACCCGCTTTGTAAACATTATTTAGTGCCATTTCCATGCCACACATCAAAACTATATACTGTAATTCGCTCAACGTTTTAATTTAAGTTTTCCTACATTCATTAAATAAACTGCTGACGATAGAAAGGGACATAATTCTTAGTCGTAAAAAACCAATGGAAGAACTGCATATACCTAGTTATTATTTCAATTATACTGGATCTATAATTCTCAAAAAATAGTTTGTCTAAAAATTAGAATATTTTCATTCAGAATATCCAGACATATGATCCAGGATCATATCTACGTAGCCTGTATAAAATATAATACTTTCGGTCATCTCTACATTGGTATCCTGTAATCTGTAACTCTGGATGTATAATAACAGAATACCAGGACAATTTTTGATTTCCAGAAATTTGGAAATACTGATATCACAGCAATAAAAATACATAATAGTATTTACTACGTAACAATCAAAATGTAACCGACATATAAGACTTAAATCTTCACCACAAGCGTAGATACTTTCCAATGAAGTAATTCACTTTTACGTAATCGTATTTTACAAATTAATTTTAATTAAGTGGAATGTACAATATGAACTCACCTCTGTGGCCAGTTTATGATATGTATCAGTAACGAAACTTAGCTCACTCGCAAGATGCATTTTGAAGATTTACGCCCTTCACTAAAATTGGTTTCGTGGTTATTGGCTCATTTTTGGACCAGCTCAATAAGTTGTCATAGATGAGATCGATTGGGGTATTGTAAGATTTGTAAGCAATTGGACTTTTCCTCATATATTAAATGGATCATAATGAAAGTTCTGACAAAAGTTGTACTGTAAAATCATGCTGTCGTGAGATAATGTGTGAAACCTAAAACCAATAGCTTGTTTGGATGTAATTATAATATGTCGAGTGGAGTAAGGAGATGCTGACTGTGGCCTCTGTTCCCTGTTGTCTTGTTGCCACTCACTTTTCGTATCCGACTCAAGTTCCCACTGTTTACTAAAATCATCCCCCCTGAGTGCGTGTACTAGACATAACAGTAAACCAAAATATGGAAACACAAACTCCTGCAGCTACACAAACGAATACAAGGGAAATACTTTTCCCAATCTATGACTGTCAATTACTTAACTAGCAATATGTCTTCTCGTTGTCTTATCGTATTTTATATTCCTTCTGTCGCTTCAGAGCATAGGATCCACCTTCCCTTGTGAGTTAACTGTAAGTTTATCACAACAGTAGTTAAAGTTAATTTATACACTGAAAGTAGTTTATGTGTATTCTTTTAGATTTATTATTAAATTCATTATAATTAATGCTTTGGCTCAATCAAATCTGATGACAATAAACATAAACCTTCATTTATGACAAAAGGTCTTAACACAATTAAAAAAACGTGGTGAATATAATGCTAGAGGATCACGATATTCCATAAAAAAAGGTCAGAGAAAATTTAAATCCATTAGTGAAAATACAATCCTTAGTACCTTCTCTTTCTAACCAGCTGCACAACGTTACTATCGTTCCTCACCTTTACTTTGCAAGTTGATGTCCCAGAACCTGCTTCATTGTTGTGCAGTTGGAAATATCTTTGTGTGGGTTATATTGTAGTTTTTCCCTTTGTGTACGAAAATATTCTTTATTACGTCACCCTTTGTTCACATTATCGTTAATAGTACCACCTAATTGTCAATGGTTAATGGATGTGAAAAAACTTACTTGTGTATAAGCATTCCGTGGAAATCTTCCAAACAAATGTTGTCGTACAGGAATGAATGTGGTCATGATGCTGAACTCAAGCTGAGAAAGTGGAGATTAAAATCGTTTTAATTGTAAAGATAACGACTGAGCACTCAAGACTGGCAAGTCAGTACACACGTTTGCGTTGTGTTGCGCTTAACAATAATGAAAACGAAAACACATAAGCGCTGACTCCCGTATAGGGGTGAAGCCCGGGTGGATTGAAGTGTGTGTCGATTATACTCCGAGATGGCTAACCTGACCTGTAGTATACGACAAACCAAACGGGAATGAAATGAATTCAAGTTTACTGATGGAATGAGAGGGCAGGAATATTGCGGGAGTGTGAACAATAGAAATGGGCGTATCTCACCCGGTTTCGGTTTTGTCAAGACTAACCAAAATGAGAACGAAGTAAAGGAAGGCAGACGCTTTAACCGAATCCATTTCGGGTAGTCGAAGACTACACTTCTATTATCTTTGGTTTGCTGGCATGCCTACCTTTTACGTCCCACAATATTCTTTGGTTTGTATCTTCGTACGCCCTCACGTTGTAAGCTGTTTAATAATAATTCGAGGTAGGATTCTAATCATTCTAAATGGTTTACAATTTAGAGAATTCAATAAATTCATTTTACTAAAAATTCATTGATCATGTTGATCCATCTGGCAACGCACCGTGCAGATAAATCATTGTTGATTACGAAGATCTGTTATTTCTATATGCGGTGAAGCAATTTCAGCAAACAACTGCCACGGAACGTTTTGAAATATTCCTTAAAGTTTAGGTACACATACTTTTAGCCAAATTACAGAGTGATTATATAACTATAGGATGTCCAAACGAATTTGAGTGCTTTTGTAGAATTTATAAAAAACTAGCAAGTAAAGTCAATGCATACATTAAGGGTTGTGGTCTTGGGTGTGATGAATTTGGCCAATGCAGTATTCAATTTCCATTTTAAAAGTTTTAAGGCAAGAAATATTACATGCGTATGGGCACACAAAAAATGACGTATCGTTAACAATATTATTGTAACAATGTCTCTTAAATCATCATAAATTAACTTCTTTGACAAAGATTGCTGTGTAGAAGTAATATCAGTTAAAAATTACTACAAAACGTTTTGCAAATTGTGTTTTGCAAAAGAAAGAATCAGTTCATTTGACACAGCGTCATAATCTAAGTTCATAGTCATCATACTACTATAAAGTTGGTGTCATTCCGTAACGTAAGAAACGCAAGTAGGTTTCAGGCCAAACAGACAACGGAGTTCTACTGGTTATTTAATGTTATCTACGTTGATACTCTACCAATTTACCAAGCTATCGTTGCTTCCATGTAATCTATTTTATTCTCTATTGGTTGCAAAAGCTTGAAATACGTTACTGATTGGTCCAATATATATTAAACTACTAACATCTAATCCAAGTTAACCTATCCACGCCGTACAAATATTACCCTATCACGGCCGTTGTTAATACCTACATCACTCTGTATTTAATGTTTACCTTTCGCCGCAGTAAATAATATAAGATTATTTGTTACGTATCACAGCTGTAATTAATATTTCTCTTTTTTTCTGTGAGATAAGTCATTAATATTTCTCTACCACAACGATGGTTAATATTTCTCTACCACAGCGGTGCTTAATATTTCTCTAAGCACTAACATGCTATTGTTAAACTATATAGCTAAATGTCAAATTTGTCTATTTTTGCGTTTGTGTTGTAGACTTGCGTCTCTGAACACTGAATAAATACAATACAATACAATATTTCTCTATTGCATAAGTCGTAATTCGCCTGACGAAGAGAACTGACTGTTCTTGAAACGTTGCGTGTACTCGATAAAGTTTCGTTATTTCCACGTAATCCGTTTTAATTATCATGAATAATATTCTCTATTGCGGTTGTATTTATTTCTTTATCGCAGCTGTCTTTACTATTTCTTTATCGCAGCTGTCTTTACTATTTCTCTATGCAGCTGTCTTTACTATTGCTCGATCCCAGCGGTATTTAATAGTTTTCTACGGCAGCGGTATTTATTATTTTTATATCGCAGCATAGATGCACAAAATTTTGACACTCGCACTCCACTCGCACTCATTTCAGCTGTAGTTTTAGCACTCGCGCTCGCAACTCATGAGTGTCATGTGCACTCATTCTCACACTCATGAGTGCATAATTGCGAACAATTGTACTCACACTCGCACTCATGAGTGCAAATTACCAAAATGTCAGCTAAGAAACACAAATATAGCAAACATTTGGTGCAAAAGACCATCATAAATCCTTAAAATTAATCTTTTTAAAGGTTATTCCCGTATAAAAAAAAGATCTCGTGCAGATATTTAACAGTATATAATTTGTGGATTCGGGAGCTCTTTTAATGGAAAGGTTCTCTTATATCGAGGCATCTTGTAACAAGAGTTTACTGTACATACCTTGTGCTGCATTACTAATTAATATTATTTTGTGAATCTATTAGAACAAAAATGAATGCCTAACTTGAAAACATTAGATAAATTCTTAAATGTAAACAGTTGAATCTATACGAAATTCCATATCTGCCTGGTCTAATAGCAATAAAATTTCTGTGTATTGAATAACATTTTAGACAAAAAAAACACATGAAAAGTATGTCCGAGTCAACGCATATTTTCGCAACAAAAATTCTAATTTTTATCTATACAATTTATAAACATGCTGTAATTAAAAGTTTTCAATAATAATAATAAAAATTATTGTAAAATTGCAAATATCATCAATTTTGTGAAGATGTTCATAAATTTATAAGCTCGTTACTATTGAAAATATCTTCCGTATTCTACGATTGAACCTGATGAAAGACAGTTGTCCGAAACGTTGTTCTCATAATAACATTAAACGTCTACTTCGATGTGAACTTATACCTATTTATTATTGACATTAATTAAAAGTCCGGAATGCAGTAATATACATTAATCTGATTGCAAGCAAAATACGAAATCTTAAACTGTTACGTTAAACAGGACGGTTATGAGCAATGTGTTTAAACGAATGCAATTTTTGGTAAATACACCATATAATGTGATTGGGAAATCGTATTGCATTATTCTTGGTTACTGCTCCGACAACGCGCACTAAATACTTTTACACAACTGCATTTTATTTTATTCAAAACTATTTGATTTGTCGATCAAAATATTGTGAAAATAAATTATGACGTTAATGAAAAATGCAATTTTCAATTAAAAAGGTCAATTTTGACGCGTTGTGATTGCAAAAATCTGACTCAGCCTCGCAATAATGAGTGCAATACAATCTGGTGTGCACTCGCACTCACTACCCTTGAGTGCACAATTTTATATCGTGCACTTGCACTCAATCTGCACTCATGAGTACAATAAGTGTGAAGTGAGTGCGAGAGTTGCACTCGTTACTCATGAGGATGTGCATCTATGATTGCAGCGGTGTTAATATTTCTCTATTGCAGTGGTATTTAATATTTTTTTATCGCAATTTATAATATTTTTTCATCGCAATTTATAATATTTTTTATCGCAATTTATAATATTTTTTTATCGCAATTTATAATATTTTTTATCGCAATTTATAATATTTTTTATCGCAATTTATAATATTTTTTTATCGCAATTTATATTTTTTTATCGCAATTTATAATATTTTTTTATCGCAATTTATATTTTTCTATCGCAGCGATATGTAATATTTTTATATCGCAGCGGTATTTAATATTTCTCCACTGCAGCGGTATTTCATGTTTTTAAATCGCTGCGGTATTCAATATATTTATATCGCTGCGGTATTTAATATTTTTACATCGCTGCGGTATTCAATATATTTATATCGCTGCTGTATTTAATATTTTTATATCGCTGCGGTATTCAATATATTTATATCGCTGCGGTATTTAATATTTTTATATCGCTGCGGTATTTAACATTTCTCTATTGCAGTGGTATTTATTACTTCTTTATCGCAGCTTTTTTCTATCGCTTTCGCGATTAATATTTTTAATCGCCGCCATAATTAAAAGTTATACATCGTCGCTGAATGTAATAATTAATATTTCCCCGTCGCCACTATAAAAAATGTTTCCCTTATGTAGTCATTTTTAATTTTTCGCATCGTCGCCGTAAATAATACTAATCCATCGGCTATGGAATTACTACTGTATCGCCTTCGTAATTAATATTGACCTATCGTCTCGCCGACGTAAATAACATTTCCTTATCGCCACTGTAATTATTATTGCCCTTTAGTTGCCGTAGTTAATATTTCCCATTAGCCAACGTTATTATTATTTGTCTTGTGCCACCGAATTTAATATTGCATTTCCGATAACACATATAATTATAATTTAGTATTTCCCGGTCGTTGCCTTTATTCTTCTCGATTTTCTTCCGCTGTCGTTAATACTGCCCTTTCGCCGCGTTTGACTTGAGTGGTTTCTTGAATTTTCGGTGTATAAATGGCACTCTAAGCCATAATCATTGTAGGTGGTAAAGTGCAAGGCTGAAAAATCGGAAAAATTTGAATTCCGATTCGAATTAAAATTCTGCGTTTGCAATTTTTCGGATACTGATTCCAATTCCGATGTATCCGAAAATGTTATTTCAAATTCCAATACCGATTAATTTGAATTCTGGGGTAAAATTCCTATACCGATTCCAATTCTCCAATTTGTTGTAGGAAAACGTGTTTCAGAAACGAAACAATTGTTTTAAGTGAGAAAATAAACAAAAAATTGTATTTCATTGTTCCCAGTAAATACAATCACTTACTGGTTTTAAATCGAAGATATAAATGCCATATAACCCATGTATTATATATAGATGTCTAAAAGAATGATAGATTACTACGCGTGTATTTACGTTTCCCCTATACACAATTGATTCTTTAGTAGTAAAGGTTATAAGTGCAAGAAATGACCTGCCCAAGTGCCCACTGGGCAAGAGCCCAAAAAATCTGCCTAATGGCATAAAACTGAAAATGTCCAATGTTTCCGAAATCTTGGGCATCGTGCGAATTTTTTCAAAAAATTCTACAAATAAGTAAAATGGCACAAAAGACACTATCTTCATTAAATCATGATTCATCACCGCGGTGATTATAATGTCAATATGTGCGTTTTATTTCGCTAATATATTTAAAAAAATCTTGAAAAATTATTTTCAAATTGCCAACACTAGGTACAGGTATAGTTTGTTGTTAGTATGTTAGTTTTGTAATTGAAAAATAGAAAATATACAACAATAGTGTCTACACTTTAAGTCATAAAATACAGGATAAAACCTTTGCATTGAAACACTTAGAGATCGCGATATAACTGGTTGTGCGTCAAACTATGGTATATGTCCTTATGCATGTAGATATATTATAGTATTCTTCATGCGCACACCGAGTTTCATCAAAATCGGGCAACATTAAGGGTCTCAACCCATCGCAAATTGAAGGGGCTATCCGGGTAGTTTCCAGAGGAAAATATTCGGTTCGGGCTTTTCGAGGACACTGAAAAAATAGGGTAATGAAAGTTCCTAGAGCTACAGTGCATTGTGCAATTAAAAAAGTTGCAAAATGTTGCAAATCGGTGCAGGTAGGACTGTCACAGCTACCGAACTGTTACCTCCTGAAAAAACCGAAATCGAAGAGCAACCAGAGCGGCTGACATTATGACCAACACGGTCCACCCACCAACCCAAATGGCATTGACAAATCATCTTAAGTTCTCCCTGGCTACATTACGATAAAAATATTTCGGGATATTCGGGCAGAAAAGTGACAAAACCGAAAAAACCGATGAAAACAAAACTTTACCGAAAATTTTAGCCCAGTAAACTCCCGGAAACTACACGCGGGTCACCCGATGAACTGGAAATCAGCATCAACAACATTGGAGACATACCTGTAAAGTCTCCAGATGGACACCCTTTGGAATTTTTTGTTTTAAATCCCTAAAAATGGTTAATTAATATACCCGGGTTTTGGTTTTAAGGGCCTTTTGGAAACGTCTGCAGGAGAAACCCTACAAAGTCTAACAAGTATCTAAACAGGATAAAACGGTAACATTGCTTGTGATACAAGACTACTCAACGTAGTAGAAAATTATGGGGAACACGATAAAAATATTTAAAAAAAATGGTTGACGACGCGTGAGGTGCAACCTAGTGATGCATTCTTCGGCAATGCGACCTCACGATGGGAATCATGTAACAGGAGATTTAGGCCCAAAAAATAAAGCACACAATTATGATACTATGCAATAAGACCACGGTACACACGAAGGTAAACGATATGGCTTTACAGTAGTAGTAGTCAGGGCGCCCAATTTTAGCTCGGCCCATATCAGGTACTCCTAGGTATAGTTTCAAAATATGAAATACAAATGTATGTATATGTTACACATACATATGTATTTCATATTTATTGCAGAATCAAGTTCAACCTGCAACATGAGGTAAGTATTGAAAATGTTGCCGGTAGAATCTTTCTCTTTTAAAATCCGTGCCTATAAAATTCGGTTGAAGAGCTTCGTTGTAATTTTCTTTAGAGAATTCAATTGACCTGGTTATTCCAGCTACTACAGCTTGAAGACCCTCTTTTCTGAATTTGAATCACGATTTTAAATCCAACGCTAAACGCGCCATGTACTTTATAACAGAATTTGGCTGAGGTTCGACTCTTTCGTTTTGTAATTTGATTACTTGTCCGTCCTGACATGATATATTTAAATTAAAAGCTCGATGAAGCGCTGATGATAGCTTGTGATTTATGCTTAGATGCGTTGCCTATCCGGCGTAAGTCCTACATCTTTCCGTGCAAATTTTACAATCGAAAAATAGTTTTGTCATTGTGGCACCCAGATATGTGTTTCAACATGCAATGTAGACTATCGTAAGACTTTTCGCAGCACGGGCATTGACGCGAGCCATCAAATTACTTCTGATTTGTTCAAACAATATTCATCGAAAACATGCCAAAAAATAAGAAAATATCAAATTTTAGTTGTATGTTTCCTAACGAGCTATTACAACAAGCCTTCCTTCCATAAACAACATTTTGGGCCCGAAGTTTGAACAAAATGTGTATCTACTCAGGGTTAGGGCTAACAGCTTAAGACTTTATGAAAACAAAATTCTATTCAATTTACAAATTCAATCTGGCGTTTGTTAAACCGACCCAAATTTTTTAACCAGTTTCAATAAAGTTTTACAGAATTCGAGATTTTTGTATGTAATTTTCAATTTTGACCGTAAGTACTTCGCACTTTTTTGGATAAACATTTGAGGTTTCTTCTACTGCTTTAATTCAATTTTTGCTGAAACATTTGTACAAACAAATTGTTGTTTTTTCTTAAAACAATTTGACATAGACGGACAGACAATTTTGTTTAGTTTTGAACAATAAATAACTAATCACGTACGGAAAAAATCGCGAAGTTATGAATAACGAATGCATTGCGGTTTTTTCAAGGGTTTGGCAATTTTTACTATTTTCGAAAACATACTTCGGTTTTTTTGACTTGTCCAGTAAAATAGTTCGCCCAGTTAGATAAACTTAGCAGGCTACGCTTCCTTATTTTGTCGCCTTTTTTGCAGTTCTTAGCCTTATGTATAACTGCAGAAGTAAATGATGATCGCATTTTAAATTGATACCTGATCTTTCTAGTCGTGGCTGCTGAATATAATTAATTGGGCTTCTACAAGCGACAAATATGTATGCGAACCTGCACAACATTATACATGTGTACACGGCAGTATGTAGTTGTGCATATAGTGGCTATAGAATAACATGAGGATCTTTGGTCAGGAAATAGGCCCATTTAGGTGGCCTGAGCCGTGTCTTTTGTGACAATTCTCTAGTAGTTAGAATAAGGAAAAGATTTAACTGCGCGTATAGTTTAGCCGTCATAAACGTGTGGACAATTATTTTACAACATAAATTACGAAATGTTTCACGTTTTTTGTACAAAATGATTTGTACGACGATTTGTACAAAAAGTTAGCAATTCTACAAATAAGGTATTTTTGGATCCTGATGGATGTTGCATCAGGTACCAGGAATTGATGCGCCAAATCAGGTACTACCTGGTCCCATCAGGTTACCTGGTCACCCTGATAATAAGCCGCATCTCTATAATTTAAGAATATTCTTATTTATTAATAGTTAGTTAACACACTAATTTTTGGAAGTAATGAACCGTGCTGAGTTCAAGAGATAAATAAATTGCAGGTATGATAATAACCAATGCATGTAATATGAATGTAGCTATAATATCCCACGAGAATAGTTAATTTTATTCTCACAAGATTATTTTCACTTCACATTTTTAATGCATTTTTGTTATAATTAGAGTAGAGTAATAATATTCAGTACGGCGGTCATAAATGTTTCACATGTTGGACTTCAACATAAATCCCAATATACAATATTCGCTTCCCTCTCCTACAATAATTTTCATAAAGTGGTGTGGATTTCATTCAATCTAAAAATCGCTAATATAATTTAATACAACTATTGGCTACAACTACAGACTTGTTTCTCCGCCGCATTCTAGTCACAGAACCAACATTGTTGATTTAAATTTAAATCCGAATTATTAAGATATTTTTCACCATGACAATTAGTTAGAATATAACGCTTAAAGATGGAATAAATAAATAACGGTTGAGGAAACTCTTCTTTACGCTCACGTATAATTTAATTATAATTTAATTATATTAAATAACGGTTGGTTATAAAAAAAACTAAGTGTAAACACACGCTCTCCTGAATTTTAATAACAATAACATTACAGTAATAAGTTTCACATTTACATTCATTTTACAATTATATTAATAAACTGAGGTAGTTTGGATAAACAGGAGGAAAAATTTGAAAATCCAAAGTTTGTAAATAAATTAGTCACAATACGCCAATTTCATTATTATTCAGCTTCCAACGAAAATCCACATTGTCATTTATCATATTTTGATTTGTTTATAAACTTCAACTGGAATGTTCAAAATGCCAATAAAAATTGGGAAATCGACATTCCAATTAAGAAATTACCGTACAGTAGAGTGAACAAATTTAAAGTGACCAGTACATAAATATAAACATTGGGAGAAAAACGGATTTTGATTTTCTTCCTGAAATTTATTTTTCAACATTTATGGTTGCTGAGTTTTCCTTGTAAATAAAAAAACTTTCGACAGATAACATTGTAATTCATTAGATATTTACAAATGCAGGACTTTACATATGGAGTTTTAAATAATTAAATCTAGTAAATGCTTGTTGTTTTTATTAGTCTATTATTTCACATATTATTTTCCAAACTTTATACTCTTTCAGCAATTTCCCATTTCATTACTTACACCATCTTTATACTTAAATTCACTTAGTTAATTAGTTGAATTACTTAACATGTTAATCTTTATTATTAATTATATTATTATTAATTATTTTTTACAAAAAGCTGTAATTTGTACTTTGGTTGTAAAATCTAAGATGTTGCTATTTAACATTTAAAATACATTAGGAAGTGTTTCGTGTTCAGGTGTTTAAAGAAATGTCCATCAGGAATTTTGTTGCAATTTTCATTCACGAATTTTGTAATACAATTTTAAAATATTTTGATTTCTGTATTTTCCGAAAGGAATTTTATATGTCTACGGCTTAAATTAGCTAATTTAGTGTTCATTTTATGATTTTTTCCACTAACTTGGGGGTATTTTCTCAAAAACAATTTTTACTTCAAACTTGATATTATTGATTTGGATTTTAATGATTACTTCTACTGAATTTTTTGAAACATAAATGAAAAAAATGGCGATCAAATTTTTTCAAGAGTAATGTGCATATAATTATTAGAAATACGTGATAATAAATATTATAAATTTGCATGCAAAATTTACACGCAAACTTGTATTGTGTAATTCTATTATCATAATATATAACTGACTATATATCCCCACGTTTTAAAAACTTGTACTTTTGTAGTGTAGTTTACTACAGAATATTATTACTAACTACATGAATTCTACATACTAATTTCATAATTAAAACGTATTAACAGTAATATAACCTTGAGTTTACCCACATAAGAGAAAACAAATTTTTGAACATTTTGATTTTAAAGCCATTCGTTATAGTTTTGTGTACATAGTAATTACAATTATTAGTCCATATAATTTTAAAGTTTAGATTTTCCTTGCTATTAACTACAGATGATCTTACCTAGTAATTGAATATCTTTTAATTAGTAATAGTAATTTATACCCAAAAAAGTATATATTATATAGTTTTGTTTGTTTTGTACAACTTAGGAAGGCACGCTATTGTTTTGAAATACATTTTTCCATACAGTTTAATGGTTTATATAGTTTAACAGGTGTCCAGTTTTGTTCTTTCAATTTTCAGTTTTATTAGAAATTTTTGGAATTATTTAAAGTAGGAGCTTAAAGTTTGAACAAATTTATTTTAATTTCTTTTCGTGAATCTTTTCGGCGCCAACTTTTTAATTTTATCAGAAAAACTGTTCAAATCAAGCTTACTGCCTCTTTGTCCTAATTTACTACAACTTTCTTGTGTCACACTTTTAAACTCACACAGTCACAAATACCTCGATGCACACGCTTTTGTTACGCTGCAGATTTTATTGAACTTATCAATATTTATCATTGCTATGAGTTTTTCTGATCATAAAGATTTCGGGTTTTGCACTTTTGCATCAATGTGAGGTTGATCGTACCAATTATGTCGATTCTAATTTAACAAGTTTGTGTAAATTTATGTTTGTCACATCAGTAGAAATTCCATAAACACTATTTTTCAATTTTCCTCGCTCAATTTACCACATCAACAACTGTCACTTGCTAAGTATTCTTTCATGCAAACAATCTTATATCATTCAAATACGAATTGTCTTAAATTAATCTTTATCCTCGAAAGTTGTAATAATCAGTAAAAAGGAAATATATTTTAAAAACTTAGCGTAAAGGTAAAATTAACGTACCTGAAAGTGAAAAATAAGTAACAGAGCACCAGTTTAAAGTTTCTAATTATGCACGTTTAAACACGTAAAACATTTTAAACGGAGGAGGAATTTTTTCAACCATGCTACACTAAATATAGTAAAAACTCCATGACTACCATTTGTATGCTTTGCTATATGGATAAAAATATATATGTAAAATTACGTATAATATATATATTTTGAATATAATATTTATAATAATATAATTTAATATATATTAGTTCCATATTGTTTAATTTCCTTAAAAAACATTAATCCTAGAGATTTGTAACAATCAGTGAGCCTCACGTTGCAAGAAAGGAAAGCATGTAAACATTAATGTTTCAATATTACAATATTTTCTACCGTTTGCTACAATATTAATCTACATATTCTCTACCATTTCTTCTACATTTAACTACGCAATGATCTACATTTTCTCTGCATTATTACTACTCACATATTTCTTCTTTTAATAATTAATAAAATAATCATTTTATTCTTTGAATCGCCCACCGAAAATTCAAAAAATCAAATACCAGCAATTACTTAAAAGTTATTAGTAAAAATTAAAATATTTCTTGTGCTCAAGAACATTCGTTGATTTAAGTTCCCAATATATTATGTAAATGTATTACGCTGCGAATACATTATTTAAAAAAATTGATTAAGTTAGTAATGCATTACATATTATATTTTTTGTAATAAAATTGTTTTTTTCTTCAATTACGAATAATTTTAGTGATGTCCTAGGCAGGATTCCCGCCTCTGCGCTGTTGACGCCAGAGGTGTTTCAATATTCATCAATTGTTTCAAGTGTATAAACAAATATACCCACAAAAATTAATATAATTTCTCTCTGGTTCACAGTTTCACTAGGATAATTGTATTTCTATTTCTACAGCTAATTTTATATTATTAACTCAAAATCTTCATGTTTTCATGTACAATAATATTTAAAGAGGAAATAATATTAAAAATTGAAAATTCAGGTACACACAAGTTTTCCTTGTAATTTTTCTTTCACTTAGAAATATGGAATTTTTAAATGCTGACGTTTGTATTCCATTACGTTTTTATCATATTTTTTACAAAAAACTTTGCTGCAGTTATTTCCCTTTCTTAATATTCTGACAGGCTTTTCGAAGAAGGGCCGTTGTGTGATTATTAGAACTATTTAAATTCTATAATACACTTAGTTTCCTTACGTTACTTAAGTTAATGTGAGCATTTGTAATATACTTAATAACTAATATTATCATATCTGTATAATAGTATTATTGTATATGCAAAAATCCCTGATGAAATTCCCTTCTTCAAAAAATCCGAAAATTAATAAGGAAAAAACAAACAGGCTTTTGCATTAGCGACGCCAATACAACCATAACAACTGCAGTCCGAGTGAAGAAAAATAATATAACATTAACAACAACTAGGAAAATTACATAACTTTCTAATTCACCAATATATTTACTCAAAATCGACAGAATTTCCTTGTCAAAATCTACAAAAAAATCCAATTTTGAAGCTAATACAAAGTTTGGTTCATTGGCGAAATTGTAGTTATGATTAGATTTATTAATATTTTCTCTTGCATTTTAAAATTAAATATGTCTAGTGTGAACACACAATTAAGACGGCATTATTACTACCTACTACTTCTCATTTTAAAAAACTATATTTATATATTAAAAATATTTAAGGAAAATCAACCGAGGTTTTGCGAGAAAAAAGTTTTAAATTAATAACTTCATAACCATTTTTCAAAAACGAGTTTCTGTGAAAAAAGTCTATTATAGGAATATTAAGCTACAAGTTGTACCCGTAATTGATTGAGTGTGTCTGTGTTTATGCTTTGAAGATATCTGAATCTGACGTAATTATTTTATATTAAAAAAATAATTGCGTTTTTAAATATTGTTAGAAAATTAAAATACTATTGACAACATTTAAAATTAAGCTGTGAAATCACTGTAATAAAGACAAGATTATGTAAAACATAGAGTTGTATGCAATTTGCATAATTTAAATGAAAACTACAACAACCAGAATAAACAAAATAACAGCGTTAAACTAACCACTACAACTTCTGCTGCCTGTTTGGTATTCAAAAACTAAGTTATAGGTAGTTGTATAATAATAATAATAATAATAATATGCATTTTGAATACACGCGTGCATATTTGTATTGGAATTTAGGAGTATTTTCTATTATATTAAACTATTTAGTAAATGCCAGTCTTGTGAAATGCATAATGTTAACTATTCTAAATGTAACAATAATTTCATAAAATTTATTTCCTGTAGAGTTTATATACTGTGCCCTGTCTATTTCATAATTTGTTAAAATTGCTTCTTGAAAATCCCTTGTGTGAAAACATACAATAATTAGAAAATGAAAATTCCTATTAGCTTTAAAACAACTAATAATTGACTTGACAATTCCTGAAATTTCAAAGTACAGTTCTTGTTGTATTTAAGGAAATACAAATAAGAGACAGGAGTTCAGTTACATATAAGCGATAACATTGTTTACGTTCGTTTCTCAAACGTTTTTCCCTTTAAAATTATTAAATTAAATCAGTAAATTTAATCAAATCCGTTTGTTTGCCAGTCTATTTTCGGTTTTACATACATACAAACATACATACTAGAATCCTACCAGAACTAATTTATTACTACCGAAGTTCTACACAGCTACACACATTACAAATTAGCAAACTAAATGCGTTTGTCACTACTTAGTACTTACCTAACTTTAAAGTTACATATATCTCGATTAAAATTACCTTAACTTATACTAAAAAAACAATCTTCAGTCAAATTGTACTTTGTGTTTCATTTTCCCGCTACTGGGGTCTTCTTTATTTTGTTGTCCAGCCGGCTCCACTTGACAATTTTGCGGTCAATGGAACTGGTGGCTTTCTGCATCCTGTGATTCACAGAAACTATTACCAATTAAAATATAATTTCCATAATACAGTATGAATGTCTCCTGTTCAAAAATTTAGCACATTTAATATTTAAAACTAACTAAGCATTTAATGTACTTCAACTAAGAAATACTATTAAATATAATTTGTGTGGCACAATATGTGTAAAAAACTTACCAAGTGCCCGGTGATTAGCGAATACAATTGCTCCGGATTTGCACATCCAGATCCAGTTCCTGTTGACGTTGCTCAATGGGATTTCGGACAATCCGCATTAGCAGGGGGTCAGAAACGCCGTCTTGATTCGGACCGGGAATCAGACCATTCGATGCTGGGTGACCGCCCTAAAATACAATTTTTACACATGTTCGTAAAATTAATATTTGCATTTTAGGCAAACAACGATTAATATTGCAATATAAAAATTACTTTGGTATCTACATGGTCCTCATTTGTAACTGTTATACTCTGGAGGGCTTTCATTTCCACACCATTCAGCGACTCCAAGGATCTTTTCCAACGATGTCCGTTTCCATTCATATAACCTGAACATTAAAAATATTATTAAGGTAATAACTTCAAGTAATTAAATCTAAACGCAAGTACAATCAATTTCAGTTAAATAAAATCACAATAAATTACTTCACTCAAACTGAATAATAAATAAAAATTTATTTGAATAAAATTCCTTCAAAGATTATTCCATTTAACGTCTAATTAACTTACTCGGAGGATGTCTTGAAGCCCGACTTAGCATGGGAAAGCATCGATTGCGGAAAATTATGATGATGGCGCAGATGATTATGCAGATAATCCCTAGCGTGGCTCCCAAAACAACTCCTACTTGATACATATTATGAATTAATTGAATTTGTAGATTTAAAGGAGGTGTTTAGCATTAAAATTAGGAGCAAACAGAGGCAAGCATGTTAGAATACCCAAATGCTGTTTATTCGATGGACTGAAAAAACCTGGGCTACCACTAGGAGCATCCTGCATCTCGGGTTGGTTATGATGGGGCGACTGGGGAGTGCTGGGCGGTTTGATGTTCCACACAATCCGCACTTCCACCGGTGTTGTGGGTTGACCTTTACCAGCTCGGGTCTCCGCTCTCACTCTCACAAGGTACTTCTGGTTCGCAGTTAGGTTCTGCAGCAGCATTGATGTTGTATTCGTTGAGGCTGCACTCCATGCTATTACGTTTGTGTCTGGTTCAAATTATTTTTATTATTATTTAGGCTTCTATTTATTCAATACCTTTCATAGAATAAAATTCAATCAATTGTACGTTGTACGTAAATACAAATGTAATTCCTGGCATTTTCCTTACCGAAGTCTGTATCCAGAGATCGATTATTTTCCGCTGGACCAACGTAAGTGAAACTCGGCGTTGGATATTCTCCAGCTTCAGTGGATTTATTCTTGTATTCAACCCAGTACTGCTGGATCAAACCGTTCGGCTCTTGTGGAGCCTTCCATGTCACCTCAATTGTTTGGTTGTTCGTTACCTGCCACAAAACGCCATCTGGAGGGCCGGGCTCTGTAACAAATAGGCATGTTTAAAACACTTTATTGCAATAATTGATATTACCAATTGATTTAAATTCACCTTTTTTAATATAAGTATAATAATTATATAAAATAAAATGCAATAGTATTTGATTCGTAAGTCATTAAAGACAGTGCAGTATGAAAAAATTTCTATTACTTCCAGCGAGCGTTCGAGATTCCACTTTTTGTGAATAAGGTCCGTCCTGATCTTGTCCGTGATATCGAACCATGAATTCGAAGGCAGTGAAGGGGGATAAATCTTTGATGTCCACTGATTCCCTTGTGCTGGAATTAAATAAGAATAATTATTTTGCGCTATATATTACCTTATTTCCTTCAACGATCAAATGTGATCTTTACCTGGGAATGTAATTAACATCAGTCGAATCCAGCCGATTGAATTTTACAGTGTACGATTCCACATCCACGGAGTCGCTCTCGTTGAATTTAGGCGGCTCCCACGTTAAGCGCATTTCTGTTGCACTGTATTGGCAAATTATAAACATAATATATATCATTTTGAAACGTAAACGATAGAGCGTAAAAATAATCAGTTCGGCGAAAATTGAAAAGCCAAAAATAAAAGTAATATCATGTTAATGTAAAACGATGTTACCTTAGAGGAAAAGCCTTTAACCCAACTATCGGCGCAAGGTCATTGTACTCATAATCCGGAGGTTCGGATAAGAAAGTACGAATGCTCTTCGTGGCTACTTCGGATTCCCACGATTCTCCGAATGTTTGAACAGAGATTTCGTAGGAAGTAGCGGGAGCTGAGAATTTTTAAAGTAATTAACTTTTTGCATAAAGTCCTCAAATCTATACTAATAGAATTTCAGGATAACGACAATATAAATTTTTATTTTTTATATATTGAAACCATTTGATTGTAAATAAACTTACCAAAATTAGTGAAGATATGTTCACGAATGTTGTAGTCAAGGACGTAAATCGGTCCATAATGCACCAGGTCATCGATTCTTGGAAGGTATGTAGCGTAAGAGATGCGGAATCCTTTGGGAGTTACATTGGTCCGGAGTCTGTACGGTGGCTCAATCCAGTGAACGAGAATCGTCGTGGAATTAACCACTGTCAAGTGGACCGAAGGTGCAGAGAATCTCTGGTCGGATGAGGATGATACCCTGTTTGTACTATTTGTTGTTCCAAGGTGCGTTTGCGGAGTCGCGGAAGGAGGGGTCGATGAGGAGGCCAAGGAGGTGTTAGGATGCTCTTCGGAAGTCGCATCTGGATGTTCTTCTTCAGAACTCACAGTCACCAGAGTGATCGGGGTCCACGGAACCTCATTTTTGTTCAAAGCATACCCAACTGAGGTAGCAGGAATTACTCGTACTTCGTACGACTCGTTAGGGATCATATCTGCAATTCATAGTATTAAATAATATTATAGCCTAAGACGATAAAATATAATATTATATACTAATATAAAATATACTAATATAAAATATATCTACTTCCTGCTATACAATTTTTTGAACTCATCCATTTTTCAGAGATTAATTTTGTTTTAAAAAATTATTGATAAGTACAAATAAAAGCATATCTACCTTTAATCAGGAATTCATCCGAATCGCCATCCAGGAAGCGAACGTAGTTGAAGGAACCATGAGTAGGTTGCCATTGGATCTTGTACACGATGATTCGTCCACGGGCTTCGGTATTGGAAAGAGGGCGCCAGCGGAGTCGAGCCTGTGTGGCTGGACCGAATCTTTCAATAATGGGAGTGGGAACACTGATTGGCACTGAAACGAATAAAATTGCATTAAATATATATTCAGTGTGAAATTTAAAAAAGTTTATAAAAACATTTACATTTACAAAAATTATTAGATAAGTAATTATAATTGGCGGTATTTGACTCACCATCCTCATTAGTAGTGCAAAACACCCGTTGGGACTGAGCACTCGCATAGCGACCACTGTAACACCTGACGTAAATACTGTAGTTGGTATGAGGCTTCAGTGTATCTATTAGGAACGTGGTACTCTTTGTAACTTGTTGACGCTCTTCGCCACCCGATTCAGTGTAGTGAACTGAATACGCTTGCACATCCGCGTTTATTGGTCCTTTCCAGCTCACTGTTATCATGCGAGAGGACTCCACTCGACACTGCAAATCCACAGGAGCGCCAGGCTGGTCCTTGTTATGTTCCACTATTAGCCTCGCTGTGCCCACCGAATATACACGGTCATCTACAAATCGTTCAAAATTCGGTTTAGTTCTAATTATTGTAAATAAATGCGTGTATACATCAGAATTAGTGTCTTATTTAAGTACTTATGGACAAAACACTTTTTGTGAACACTTTTGAACACTAATTTTGGAAGCAAAAACGTTGTCGATGAATTTTGTTTGTATTTTATACGTGTTCCCCATGTTTTTTTTACTACGGTATGGGGTCTTTTTTCCCGACACCGTTACCGCTGACACAAGTTCTGTGGGTTTCTTTGTGTCACTTCTCCTGCACGAGTTTCCAAAGGCCAATTTAAAGTTATAACCCGGGTAAATTGATTAACCCTTTTCGGGTACGTAGCCCCCAAAAATCCAAGAGACTTCCATCTGGAGACTTCACATCAATGTCCCCACAATTAATGTTCGTTTTATTTAATCCAGTAATAATTCATTATTAAATTAAAACCAACATTAGCCGGCCATAGTGTAGTGAAGTAAATCTTTAACGCTGATTAATTTTCTCTTGTATTTTTTAATTAGAATGTTAAACGACAATTAGTTCAAACAGTTCAGCTTGTTTAATCTGAAGAACGACTCGTGAGAGATACAAAGCCCTGCCGTATCAGTTCCCATGGCAGGCATTGTAAAAATAATAAAAATTAATCATGCAATCCTTTATTATAGTGAATATGCATTTACATTAAAATAGGTAGTAAAATTTAATAAATATTTAATAATAGTTCAGATAAATAAAAATATTATATTATCTTTTGTAGCTAAACGAGGTGCAGCAAACTTGGCGCGTACGACTACTGACTATGCCGTCCTAACTTTATCAATGCGACTGGAGTAAAATGAAGCAGTGAAGCCAATTAGACTCCCGACACCAGACAAGGAATCCAAATGTTGTCCCCCATATTAAGAAAAACCTCCTTTGCACAATTAATCTAATGCATGTAAAATGGTCAACGCTAAAGTTTCTTCTAAAAGGAGTTCTTCGAACCCGATAGATTTGGTGTATAATACATGTTAGTCAAATTTGTTTTAATGTAAAAATTAAATTTAAAACAATTAATTGCTTCTCTATTTCTAAAGGCTTAATCTAAAATTACGTTTTAAGTTATTTTCAATTATTTAAAAAATGTTTTTTAATATATAACAAATGTAGATCTGGAATTGGAATATGGGTTTGTAAATCCTTTACCTGAAAATCAACCCGAGCCAGAGGAATTATCCGACCTTCCGGGTTTGTCGAGGCATCGGTCTCCACCGCAGTTTAACGAAGGCGGATTCGCTAATCCGATTAATCAAAATATTCCAACACAGCCCAGACCATTGCCACTTACAATGAGTTACCATGGCTTCACCAACCAACCGCAGCGGAATGATCCAATGAATTCAGAAGCATCCCAGATAGAACCAGCTGTAAAACTCTACTACCCTATTGGTTCCCCTTCCCAGGGTTATCGGGAGGAATGGTACTCTGCTCCACTAGTAGCTAACGCAGTTGGTGTGCGCGGCTTAAATGAAAACCAAGGCTATGGAAATCAACAATCGAGCATTAATATCAACCCAAACGAATTGTATCAACAGCAATTCCAAATTCCTATTTTCCGTTGGAAGAGAAATATAGCAGAGCTTCAGGACTTAGCTCACAAATGTTGTCTCGGCTCTTGCACGGTTCTAGATTATAAATCTTTTGCTGAAAAATTTCGGCTTTGTCCGCAATGAAGGAGTTAATGTGTTCTATGTTTGTTTGCATAAATTGGTGCAATTGTTATGTAGATATTAAAATCCGTCAAGTCGTTATTTATTTATTGTATGAAGTTGACTATGGAACAAAAAATTCAAAAATTATGCCCTTGAATAGTTTCATTGCGCATAAAACGTAGAAATAATACCCTAATTCCGTAAATCTTTTCCTCAATCAAGATATTTATGACCAAATTGCATTCCTGTGTTTAACAATAGTTGTACTTACGATGGTTTAAGCTTTAGTAGATTTAGCTTCTTGTTCTTATGATTGGTATTACTTATTTTTGTTCTACAGTAGAGTCGTGAAAAACTCTAAAAATGAAGTTCAATATTTTTCCAATAATTGCATTTGAGATAGTGATTCATCTAGTGGTTTCAGGTTTGAAATGTTTTTACAAATTATATGTTTAAAAAAATAAACGTAATGGTTTTAACTTTCTGATATGTATATTTTTTAATACTGCATGCAGGCCAAACTAAAATGGCAGACTTGGACCAATCACCAAGAATAGTGAATGGCTATGAGGCCATGCCGCATCAATTCCCCTGGCAAGTTGTTCTGGAAAGATTGGATAATGGGACATTTAAGTTCAAATGTGGAGGTGTCATTATTGATAAAACTCATGTCCTCACTGCGGCACACTGTATTGTGTTCTCAAATGTGCATCTTACGCCGAAAGAGATGAGAGTAATAGTCGGCGCACACAATTATACTAATTATTCAGCCGAACCCTACCAGAAGACACATAAAGTTTGCGGAGTGAGGGTTCATCCTCATTATAAGTAACTCAATATTTTTAAACCCACAAAAAACAATCAAAATTTCTTTAAATTCTACTTATATATGTATAATGTATATTTATAAAAATAGATTTGAAAAATTGAAGATAAATTATCCCATTCATATAGTGCTTCAATCAAGCGGTATGACATTGCACTCATTACTCTACCAAAACCGTTGGAATTTAATCTCGCAGTGATGCCAATCAGGCTTGCTCGTCCTGAAGATAATCCAGCTGGTCAAACCTGCATAGTGTCCGGCTGGGGTGTAAGTGAACTTCCAAAAATTAGGCCGCCCATACTACAAGCCCTAAATCTTACTGTTTTGAGCAAGGAAGAATGCATGCGACGACATAAAGAGCATCCTAATTGGCAGTACATTGACGTAGATTTCGACACCATCGAATGTACTTGGCCGTTTACCGGAAATGATAGTCAATCACCTTGTTACGTAAATTTAAACAAAAATATTGACCGTAGTTATTATTGCATATTTTGAGTGATTAATATCTGGCTAAATATATGAACGCTGAACTTACAAATTCTTGATTGGGTTGCAGGGCGATAGTGGTGGACCATTAACTTGCTATGATAGCAATGGACCTTACTTACCTGGTGTAGTTTCTTGGGGGCCTGCAGGTTGCGGAACTTCAGTTAAAGGGTTCATGTATGCTTTCTCAAAAATAACGTCGTCGCTGGACTGGATAAAATGCAAAAACTGAATTTGTATGATGTAATCCATCTACTATTGTATACCTAATTACGAATACATGTGTGTATATTGGAGAATTTTTTAGCAATTTTACGATCGATTTATTTATTTTTACCTCTTTTTACTTGTGCCTGCAGTAACAGCAATCTTTAGATTATTATTACTTTCATTGTTCACCATCAAAATATCAGAGGTTTGCATGCCTATTAAATAAAAGCTGGTTCAGTTAAACTAAATACTCGCACGCGTAGTACTGATAGACTCTATCCCTATTAACCGATTTATGACTGTTATAGATAATAATAGCCAATGTTCATCAGTAAATAATTGAAATAGTAAATCAAATCCATCAATATAATTGACGCTGATTGCGTATTTCATGTAATCAAGCTGGTGAGCGCCATTGTAATTAACCTGCACTAAATTCTACTGATTATTGCATTTACTCAATAATTTCTTTTAAATGAACGCAATTAAGGGATTAATGTATTATAATGCATAATGCAAATAATTATAGTATAATTAATGAAATATACATTTATGATTTCAATTTTATTTGAAGTTTCATCTCTCGAATTATTATTGAATTTAGGTTCAATGAGGCTAAAATATGATAATAAAATAATAGAAAGTGGGGTTACTTCATGAATAACTATTGATGCCCATTACGCACTAATGTCGTCTTTCCTGACCATGTCAGTGTTGCTAATAACAACATTACCGCTAACTTTAACTGTATTACTATGCTGCGTACTCCGTGAAACAAGTTTGATTGACGATTACAATGTTTTCCTAGACGTTTGATTTGAAAGTTGGGTATTACATATGTACATTCGTGGGAACGATCGATTCGTCGAAAGCTCCTTAAAGGCTTTTTGACTAAGTAATAATTCAAATTAATCAAGGGCATTTAATGTTTGAAAAGATATTCTTTGTGTAGGTGGTAGACACTGAAAGGTAGGACTGTTCTAAAGATTATTAATAAAATACTATGTTAAGAATATTAAACTTGGAGCTAAATAATGAATAATAATTTTGACTTTCTGCTCCAGCAATTATCTAGACTATCTGTATTTATAGACTGTAATTTTCGTATAATAGTACTTTTGCTGGTTATTTAGAATCGTCACAATCTCCTTTAATACTTATATAAAGGACGCCATTAAAATCTTAAGTAATATTTACATACTGTCGTTGAAGAGGCAAATATAACTATCTCTACAGTTGCTAAAACACCAGAATGACTTCATCATTCGATTACTATGGCTAAAGTTTGGAATGAAAAAACAACTGCCTCATGTATTCATTATTGCAAAGCCACGTGCGGTAGGAACTGGTATCTTTTCCTTTTAAATTGCACGCATGCCCCAGATGTTTTCCAGCCAGCGGGATTTTTCTTGCCGTTTTTGCGCTATACTGCCATAGCCAAGAATAGGCATAGCATTATTCCATAATAAATGATATGCCTATAAATTAAACAGCATAGTCAGCTTTGAATTCGAATATTCAGGAAAGATTATTCTTGCTGTTTAGCCACCGTTAGGTATTTACATTTGCCTCTTTAACGACATGTCATATTTAATGTACTTCTTGATTCTGAAAGCTTTTAGTTAACTGCTTCCAGACTTGAAATCTAGATTCGTGAAATCATTGCACTTTTCTTCCTCAATTTTCGCTTAATGTGACTTCGAATATTTATCATGACATACATATTGCTACGTACTTTATTAGATACTGAAAAACTGATGGAGTAGAAAGCTAGCGGTAGCGTTCCGACGGCAGGTTAATCGGCTGCTATTTATATAAACGATATTTACGATTCAATTGCGTCAGAAATGTCTCGCACACACGAACTTGTATAGTATTTTCGAGGAAATATTTATATTATATTGCCATAGCCTGTATAGGCTATGGTTATCACTCAGTATTGTTAAATATTTTCCGACAAATTATCAATATACGGAGAAAATTGGATATTGCGGAAGTAACGTTTAAATAACTATAAAATGAAGTTCGAGTGGACTATCAAAGTGATTTGCAGCTTGGAGAAAATAGGTTTAATTTAAACACCATAGTTTTGAATAGTATAATGCATTATAATGAACAATAAAAGTCAGTATTGTAAGTCATAACATAACGAGACTTAAATTTGTTAGTAATAACCAGTTCGTCTAATTATTTTATAACACTGAGAGGATTGCTTTTATTTTCTATGTAAGCATTTGGGATCACTACACGTAGGTGCGTAGATCCGTGAAATCGTTGAACGTTCGTAGAATTTTCTAATAGGTGTAGGACACAACTTTCCAAAAGTTTCGAAAATTTCCGTTTTCGTCAAGTCAAAATTTGTACTACGTATAATGTGGTTGTGAGAAAATTGTGGCTAGAGATATAATAAGGAATATATAGTCAAATACCATTTCTAAACAAAAACAATATGTATTGGTAGATTTTCTGTTAATTTAATTTAAAATTTAATTCATGTACATATACGTACAGGATATCCTTGTTGATATTCCGGAATTTATTGATTGTAGCTAGTGAATTACTTATAGTTTTCGAGTTGCACGTCATCCTGGTTTAGGTTCAAATATAATTACAGAACGGATGATTGGTTAACTGTTAAACAATTAATCCTGTTTAATAGTTCAATTTAATAGTAAGTTTGGATGATTATATTTTATTATGATTCTATTAGGCTAACTGTGGACTGTGGTTTGAACGTGGACATGTGAAACAGTGATGGATAGAAGATTTTCCCAAATTTATTCCCTCACAGCCCTTAAACCATTTTGATAATATATCTTACAGTTACTAAGACCAGCACTGTTATCTAAGACTGAAAATCAAACGCGAGTCTTTTATTCCAATGTTAACCACGTACGAAACCAGATTTAATTTCCTAACATTAAAATTCTTCTCACGTGTAAATATGCTTCCTTTCAAAGTTGATGTTGAAAAAGGTGCGTTATCAAGGGAGGAGTCTCCCATTTATAACGCAGCTTGGTTAGTGTTCTACCTGCTGCTGGTCCTCCAGAATATATTTGTTGTCACACAATTGGTTCGGACCCTGATCAATTTTAACAACTTGAATTTATTTCATTTTGCACTTCACACCGTCATTGCTGTTGTTTTTGGAGTTTGTCTTTATTGGGAAACAACGCTTTTCGTTTGGCATAGAGGGAGTAGTGTGGTGGTTTTCAATACACTTTATAACGACGAAAGTAAGTTATTTGTACCTATAATAAATTGTAAAAATTATCGCTTGCAAGATTTGACAGTTGTAAATAGTATCTACAACTTTGTATATTTTCACCAGATGAAACTTTGAGAAAATTCAGGTGGTCAAAATACACAATACACGAGCTAGTAATCATTCTAACTCCAGTTTTAGTGTACGGTCCGTGCATAATCTATCCATTATTATTTCTACTTGATTCCACGGCTCCGTTTTTCTGGTATTCTATTTTTCCCAAATCCATCATCAATCCAATCTTCGGCATCCCAATGTTCTGCATCATTGAGACCATAATAATGGTAAATATCATTCCAGTGGTTACCCTGGTTTTGTTCTTCCAGCTGTCTTTTTTTCAAAAAATTAGTTCCAGGATTGAGAGTCAAACAGATTTATTACGGTATATTTTATTTGTATATTTCCTGCAAAAGAATATTTAGTTTTTCAATTTACAAAAATTCTCAAATGATTAGTACGTAGTACTATTTCAATGTTGTTGTAAATTGCAATAATGTTGTATTCATGATTTATTTCATATGATATTTTTCAGAAACGGCAAAGCCGCTAAAGAAGTTGCAAGACAATCTTGTAAAGGTTGCCGCCAACTTCAAATACTGATTCAGCTTTTCAATGAAATCTTCATTCACATTACGTTGACTGGCAAATTAACGGCCATAAGTTCCTCCATCTTGTTTTACTTTGTAGCAATCAAGCTTTTCCATGATCAGCCATTATTTTCATTTGCCAGTTTTGTTTTCGCAACGGATCTAGCCATTACTTACATTGCACTTTATGATAAAGCCTACAAAGTGCCTACACGTTTGGAAAATTTAAAGCGTGACGTCGTGCTTTACTTTGTTAACAGTCAAGATATTAATGTCCATATGTCCTACAGTAATTACCAAAGCGTAAAAAAAGTTTTGCATTCCATTCCGAATGCAGGCATCAAAGTGGGAAATTTCCATATATTTGAAAGGGCATCTACGCCAAATTTCCTAAATTTTGTTAAACGCAATTTGCAAGGGATGTTACTCACGTTGTAAAATTTGCTGAATTTCGTCCGTTGGGATTAAAAGAAAAAGCTTGGGTGTATTTAAAATTTAAATGTAATCAATTGAATAAATTGTGAAACCCGTTTAATATCACACTACTGTTGATTTAATCTGCGTTACACTTTTTTTTATTTTGGGGCTTAATATGGTGTGTTATTTAAGGAAATTATAAATCCATGTCAAGAACCGCAGTGGCTCATATAGATTTTTTCAGTAAACATTAAACACACCAGTTTGATTGAAAAATAAAACTAACAATAAGTATATGTTGGATTTTCAAAGAAAATACTTTCGTATGTTTATTCAACACAAGATAATGTAGTTAATTATACGTTACACTTATTCCAATTTCTTTTAAAAGTAATGGTATAAATAATTAGAAATAGGTGCTTTTCACAGACAGATAAAATATACCTATTACGTCATTTAGCTTTAAGATTCTTGGAAAAAGTTCGGCCCTTGTTCTGTAATAAATACTTTTCGATAATATGTTAAAAATAATTGATTAATGGTGACACGGTTGTTGAAATTGTATATATATGTACAATAGCGTTGATTGATGCATTGATATGAAGCAAATCAAAACCACTGACAAGAGGTTACGATTATGCCATTCTGACGTTACCCGAACGGCTTGAGTTCAACTACGCCGTGAAACCGATTTGATCACCTCCGGCGGATGCAGATCTTGGAGAGGAAACTTGTATTTCCACTGGTTGGGGGATTTCCAACCTGAGTGTTTAATGAATAATGAATTAAGCCATAGTATGTTATGTGGTATCTCAAACCTGTCAGCTTCTGCAGTATTCATTAATGGACATCGAGGGACAGTTTTTTAACAAAAATATTTGAAAATTGCCCAGAATGTGATTATGGGTAAAAATTATGTCTAAACGTGCATCAAGGAACAAATATTCAAATGTTATTTCTAAACAAAAACAATATTGGTCGATTTCCGTTATTAATGTCGCAAATTTAATTCATGCTTAAATTTATATATCCGGTCTAAAAAACACGTAAGAGATATCTTTGTTGGTTGCCCGGAGTTTACTGTTTGCAATCATTAAGTATAATTTTGGAGTTAATTGTCAACCTGTACTAATTGTAAGTTCAAACATAATTACTGATCGGATGAATAGCTAGATTTGTAAACAATCCATTATTAATGTTTTCAGGGCGACAATGGCGGACCTCTTACGGGCTTCATTGGAGGTGAGCCCTATGCAATGGGCGTCGTTTCGTGTGTACAAAGAAATGTCATTTGCCATAATAAAGTTTCACCAGTGCTTTCTCTAGAATTACCCTCATGTTGGACTGGTTAACTTGTAAAAATAAACCAGGTTAAGAAATACCAGTAAAAATTTAGCCTAACAAGACTTTATTTGAATCAGACTCAGTCAGATTTACATTAAAGTGCAAATGTATTATGTAAAAGTAAATAATGTGTTATTAATCATAAATTAATCACGTGATGTGTTTTTGCATGATTAGCACATGTATTATAAAATCATGTACCTACCTGTAATTAGGTAAACATCACGGTGCATTTAATCATTCACATCCTGCCCGTGTTACGAATTACAAATTAATCAATCTCAAATCTGTCAACTCTGAAAGTATTTAATAATCGCCGTCGACAACTTAATCCGCAGTATTAACATACTACTGTCATCGCTCATTAAGGATTTGGAGGACTGCGTGGACTGTCACTGTATTAAAAATCTAACATTTATTTACATATTTTAATCACACTTAATGCAAGGGAATAACCACAAAACTTTACACAACACTAATTCTGCGGAGACAATGCTAAGCTGATATTATTTTACTATGATATGCCTGCTACTATGTTTTTCGTATTAATTTTACTACTTACTACCTGTCACTTGAGGAAAATGCATCGTTTGTAGATTAAGCTGTCAGAATTTGATGGAAAAGCTAAATCAGGATCAAGACTCGTGATTGCCTTTCCTTTTTAACCCTGCTCTGCTTTGTTTTTATAGTCTTCACTCATTCCTTGTTTGCCGATTAAGCTGTTTAGTTTATATTGTTATAATTGAAAATGTATCTCCGACTTACTGTTCTACTCGCTGTGGTAAGATTTTGTTTTTCATTTCAGAATTTTATTCAATAAATATATGGTATAAATGAAATAATAATCAACGCACATGAACAAAAGCTATACAAATTGTTATTTTGAACACATTCCAGGCCTTTGGCATCACAGCTGGTCAAAAGTTCAACCGGGACTTTGTCGGTGTGGCATTTTCACCCTACACTGATCACAGTCCTGGCCGCGGCTGGGATGGATACAATGTTGAAGATATTATGGCTAAACTCACCGTGGTTCGGAATTACTTCTCCAGTATTTCTACCTACAGCATGGGCACTGCGGGTGAGATAATCGTTGATAAAATTGTACAAATAATGTGTTATAAAAAATACAATTATTAAATATTAGTGTTAACATTACTAATAATGTTATTTTCTCATTGACATTCTATAGACTACAACAATGGCAAACCCTGGGACCAATGCGAGAGCAACGGTTTGGTGGCTCGCGCCGCCGCCATGTTGAATCAGCAGAGTTCCACAAAATTGCGTGTAAACATCGGAGTCTACCAAGCAGCGAATCCAACACGAGAAATCAACAATGCTTTTGACGCTGCTCAAGATGCTAATTCCAGAGCCGGTGGTACCGTTTGGGGAATCTGTTTTACAAACGAGTACATCCATTCCTTTGCTGAGGCCGTCAATGTCCTGGACATGCTTAAGAACAACAGAGGGCGCGCAAATGGCATGGGATTGAAAGTCGGTTTCCGAACTGAAATCTGTGGGGCTGTTACTGGCGGAGATCTTCAAGGAATCTTCCAGGAGCTCATCCGAAACTCGGACTACATTTATTGTAATGTCTACCCTAGTAATGAACATGCTCAATTGGGACCTCAACGAGCGGCAGAGGAAGTTGGTTATTACTTCTTGTACTTGCAAACAGAAATCAAGAAGGTTAATGGGAATATTGAAGTCATGATCGGCGAGACTGGTTGGCCAAGCCAGGGTAATAGTTTCAACGGATCACCAAATAACGTCCAGAATGAAGTAGCATACTGGAAAGGCATTAATACGTTCGCTTCAAATAATCGCGTTCAAGTTCAAATGTTCGAAGCGCTCGATGAGCCCTGGAAAGGCGATGCTTCTCAATTCAAGGCCGAGAGCTACTACGGATGGTGGTCCAAGCCCGATAATAATAATAACAGACTGGTTGAAAAAGAAACTGGATTTTAAATTTTTTTAAAGTAAAAAGTATTTTACATAAATTAAACAAATTGACACATGCATTGTTGTCTAAAATTTTTGCAAACGTACAGAGACGATGAACGAGCATTGAATTTTCAAAATCGGAAGAGCATATTAAAATGTTGAAATGACGACACAAAATTGCCATGAGTGTTTAAAATATTAAGCCTTTATTTTTCATCCGCATCATAATATATTGTATTGATTAAAGTGAACAAATATAACAATTTAATAGATACTAAAAAATAAATATTGAACGAATGAATTTTTGACATAGTAATTCAAATAAAAATAAAATAAATAATATAGTATATTAAGTTTATTCCGATCGATATAGCAGAAGCCCTTACAATCGGACATATTAATTACACTTGATTACACTGTGCATAAGTTTACATCTTGATACACTATGTTTGGAATTATTTCACATTTACACAATTCGATTAATATTCACAAATATAGTGCGATCTAGATTCTTGACCGAGACTCCATCGTAAAATAAATAATAAATTGAAAAGCAAAAATAAATAATAGATGAAATGAATAATAAATAAAATAAAAATTAATAAATAATAAATAAATAATAGATGAAATGAATAATAAATAAAAATAAAAATTAATAATACATAAATAAATAAATAATAAATTGAATAAAAGCAAAAATAAATAATAGATAAAATGAATAATAAATAATAATAAATAAAAATAAATAATTAATAAATTAATAATAAATTGTTAAAATAAATAATAAACAATTAATTAATAATATTAAAAATAAATACATAATCGCCCATAAATAATTGAATATAAATTGAATTAACAATAAATAAAAACAAATAATAAATAAAATGCCTAAATAAATAAAAACAAATAATAAATAAAATGCCTAAATAAATAAAAACAAATAATAAATAAATGCCTAAATAAATAAAACAAGATAATTAAACACCTAAAT